>JAVDBV010050085.1:0-14747 GCA_032619315.1 Piper longum
CCGACGTCGTCGAAGGGGGCGGCCGGCGGGGGGCCGCAGCGGCGGTGACGGCGAGCTGCTCGGGCGGGTGGGCGGGCGGTCGGGCGGGCGGGCGGGCGATCGCGGGCAAACGAGCGGTCGCTCGCGGGCAAACGGGCGGGTGGTTGGGAGGGTAGATCTGGGTCGCTGGATTTCGATCCAACGGCCCAGATGTACCATGGCGCAGAAAACGCTTTCTGCGCCATGGTGCAGAAAAACCAACCTCTATTATAAAATACGTTTTAATTTCACATTGGTTGATATGAAACAATGTAAATGACACTAATTTTTTAAAAAAATAGTTATATTTAATATATATTTTTACTTAATTATTTTACATATAAGTTAAGTATAATTATCTCTTAGAAAGTATAAAATAACCTTTATTATATTAAGTAGTCCACCATAAAAAGGAAAATTTATCCTTTTTTATCTCAATAAACAAAAAAAAGGTAAATTTTCTTTACTCGTTAGATAACACATTGGTAGCCCCAATAAAGTAATCATGATTTATTCAAACACATAATACATAATAAAAGTAATGATTTTTCTTAAAAATATATTATGCATATATTAATTTTAGTAAATTGACAGTTTAAAATTTTCATGTCATTTATATTTTTTTTTAGTTAATGAAATGGACCTTTAATTAAAATTCACTCAACTATATATGAGGACTGATTGTTAGGATGGTTTGGTTAAAATCAAACTCATCGGGTACGAACAAACTAAAGTTACGTGATTTGATAACTAAATTAATTAAATTTAAATTTATAGTCTCTCTATGTAGCATGGAAGACACTTGGGTTTGATTTGCAATTTCTTTGATTTGGAACAGATTCGGCCGAAAAACTAAATTAGTATTTTGGTACAATTAAATCACACCTCCAACCTAAATAGGACACCAAACCAAATTCCCAAAATGTTTGAAGTGATCAATTTGATCGGTAAACCAAACCGCGATCAACCCTAGAACGATGGTAAACCATAATCGATGAAGATACTCGATAATTTTTGGGCAATGAGCAAGAGTTTGTTCTCTACCATGATCACATGATTTGTTAAACTAACCTCTAATCAACTGAACATGTTCAATGGAACTTTCAACCCCAAGTACTTTATGATCTTACCCTTTCTCTGTTACCGTAAATGTAATAAAAGCCTTTTCTCACAACTTTCCTTAGACGACTTTGTTTGATAGATTTGAATCTTATTGGAAGCCTATTATTCTTATTTGTATCTAGGGGTGTAAATGAGTCGAGCCGAGCCAAGTAATGGTGTGCTTTGAGTTTGGCTCGATATAGAACGAACCGAGCCGAGCTTTAATGTAAACGAGCCAAACTTTAATATAAACGAGTCGAGCCGAGGTTATCTAAAATTTATAATGTTTGGGCTTGATTCGAGCCGAGTTCGAGCTGAGTTACGAGCTTTAACCTAGCGAATATTTCTGTGCTCACTTATATAAAATCAAAATTTTTTTAAACACTAAATAAATTTAATGTGACCTCAATAATATTTACGAGCCGAACCAAACTGAACATTTTTTCGAGTCTGAACATATCGAATTTGAGTTTTGAGCCAAACTGAGCCGATTGCTCAAACTCTATTCGTTGTTCAACGAGCTTATCTATTTCGAGCCTAGTATTTTTTCGAGCACAGAATTAACGAACACGAGCACGAACCGAGCCGAACCGAATGTAAAAAGCTTGCGAGTAAGCTTAGCTCATTTACACCCCTATTTGTATCTAACCCGAACTAGTATTTACTGGTGCCTGTCGAATAATCAAATAAAATCAAGTTTTGCTTAACCCCTACTTTAAGTTGAATCTACGAGTAAAATAAAATACATGGATGAGAAAACAAATGCAACGTGTCTCAAAAAATTCACCATTTCCCAACAAAGAAGACTGACGAATAATTTATATTAATTTCAGCTTCAATAAGAAAATGCATTTTTAACTCAAAGAGATGACATTTACGACCACAACAATGCAAAAGCTTACACTTAGCTCTGCTAAAGACGAACTAACGTGACTGCCATCCGTGGCTTAGTATAACATCAGCTGTGAGGAGAGCAAAAAACTAATACAAGGTTCAGATTGTCATCTAAATGACAGAATTTGTCCTTGTAAAACGAGGATCACTACTAAGAGTCCCCTAAAAAAAATTGTAGAGACTAGCATATCATGCACATATTAAGCATTAATGTGTTATAGAATCGGCCACCTCCTTTGGAGACTATTTAGAACAGGTGGATTTTGTTCTACGGTTACAACATATTGCTTTTTGAATGCTGCAAAGCAGCAAGCTCTTTCACTGCCGGAACTTAGGGTGGACAACAAATACTCCAGTTCTTGCCTCGTCAAAACGGTAGCTGCAACAATATTATTTCTTTCATCAAAACTTCAATAAACATAAATGGTTCTTCTTTTCAGTATTCTAAAACTAATCAATAAAGCGTACCCATTCTCAATAAGGAAGCTTCTTACGGCCGAAGGAAGTGCAGCTTGCCCTTTGCTGTGGGTGCCGGATCCTGTCCAGAACCAAAAAATTAATCTCAATAATCAAAGTTACTCCACATGCAAAAGCAATAAGAAAGATTGAACTTTTCACAGCACAAACAATGAGTGAGAATCGTTAATTTCACCTGTTATGATTTCAACAGTTCTTGGCCTCCCTCTAGATAAGAGGTGCTTACCTCCGATTGCGTCCTTTAAAAAGCCATTCACCATAGAAAAACTAGAACTAGAGCTACCTGACTCATCATTAGTCACTTCATTGGGTTTTTTCTCTGCTTCAAACACATGAAGAAATTCTTTGAGCGCACGTATGGCTTCAGATGCATGAAGCCCATGAAGATCTAGTTTCCATGGTTCAGACTTATTATTCCTGACGAGTAAAATTTCTTTAGCTGCCTTGGTATTTAACTTGTCTGAAGCTGACCATAGTTCCCGTGCTTTCCTTGATAGTTGATGAGCTGAAAAATGATCTCCTTTCATATAGGCGTTACTAGCAGCACGTGAATGTTGAGATGCCAGCCTGCAAGGTGTTGGTTGTAAAATTATTTGAATGCAAGCCAGATATAATGAGAAAGCATATAGAATTGCACGCTTCAGGAGTTAGGTCCAACAACAATGGATACAAGAAGATCAAGCATTTCATAATTAACAACCATAGTATAAGACCATACTACTGAAATTATATCTCAACAAGCACCATCTTAATTCATGTAAGCACAATATTAGAAGCAGCAATTTCAAGATATAGCTAAATGGCTATAAATTCATAAAAGGATGCCATACCTCCTCATATGCAGCGCCTCCTTCCGATGCCTCAAATAAACATCATCTTCTTCCCACTCAGGTTCGAGAGGAACCAATAACACATTACCATCCAACACTTTTTCTTGGGTTCCACCAAGTGGCAAGTTGTTCTCATCTAAGCTGCCACCTTGCTCAAATCCTTCCTGAAAGAATTGATCATTCACTAAGGAGCTAGATTCAGGAAAAGGTGTTTCTGATCTTTTAGATTTCGAGAAAGACATGGCACTCAATAGAGAAGATGCTTGGTCTTCATCATTTTCAACAGCAGACAATATATCCCCGATTAAACCTTCATCAGCCCAACTATGCAACTTCTTCAAACTATTCACTGGATCGATTTTGTTGTCCATAGCAATAAAAGCCTCTTCAGATGCACAACGACCACTGACTGGAATCCTACCATTCTCTGCACAAGGTTGAATAACAAAAGAGTATGGCCTCGCCAATGGTTTACCACTTATCAAGCTCTCTGAGGGGCCGGCCTTGGGATTATTGAACAGAATAGGTGGAAATGAATCTCCATCTATTTTTGAAGCATGCTCTTGTAGCTGTTGCTGCTCTAAAGTGAAGGCTGCCCAACCAGACAACCTCCTTGCGGATTGTGACATGGAATCTTCTTGTGGTGAATGCACGTTAGTGGACCTTATTTTATAATTAAAAAACTGCAAACGTTATTGTTGGCAACCCAAAATCTTGCTCACTCCAAAGAGCCAATAATCTTAATTAAAAAACAATAAGAAATGAGAACTTCTTCCTTTAAGAAAAACAAAAATAAGAGACTAAAAGGCATGTGAGACACGTCCTAAGAGGTTAGACATGATGATGAGGATTGAGAATAATTTGACTCTTTATTCTTTTTTTTTTCTTTTCTAAATTTCAATTCAGCTAGTCCTGAGCCATTATGTTTCCAGTTTTTACCCACAGCCTTGGAATGTGAGCTTTGTATATTTCAAAAAGAAAAATTGGTACAAGTAATTGACAAGAGACATCAAAAGAAAATAAATATCAAAGTTGGAACAACTATTTACGTCAATTTCCTTTAACAATTTTTATGCCCACCAAAAGAAGAATTATTGTTTGTCTGTTCACAAATTTATGGTAAAAAATTTCGGTAATAATATTCCTCAAAAGAACATCATGTCATGATCCCCTATTCTATGCACTGTAAAGGTATTTGATACCAAAAAATGTTGACCGATCGTTTGATATCAAATTTATGTTATTGATCTCTAAACTTAAAAGCAGCCGATGGAAAATATCAGCTTATGCCGACAAGCACAACGGGAAAAAATATCCCGCTGTCATCCATGTCACAAACGAAACCCACACGGCAGAAGTCACCATTTAAACAAATGTATTTTTCTATCAGGAAAACGACATTAACTGGCAAAACGGGAGAATTTAATCAAAACAATTGAAACAACCATACGATCCAACATCAAGTCCTACAAAACATTACGCAACAAAAGAAGGAATAAATTGCGAGAAACTGACTTATCCACAATTCCAAGAATCCCCTTGACGACTAGCGACCAATCGCCCAGCGGCTGCGAAACCAAGGCGTCAAAGGCAACAACGACAAGAGCGCAGATTGCAGGCAAAAGGGGAACGATGGCCGGATAGGTCGAGAAGAAGAAGAAGAAGAAGAAGAAGAAGAAAATCGGCACTTGGTAGCATCCATAACCATCATAAGCGCAGACGGGAGGGCGGGTCGGAGATGGAAATCGCCGACCAGAGTTGACAGGCAGGAGGAAAGAGGCAACCGAGTTCCCAATGTCATGGAAGGTTTTATCAATTATCAGCCACACAATTTTCAACGCATATTCCGGTCGGTGATTCCTGTTTGGACTTGAATTTGGTTCGAAGCCCCTACGGGAGGAAGAGTTTTTTTTTTCTTCTTCTTTTTCGTTTTTTTAAAAATTTAAACCTGCTAAAAATACAATTTATTTAAATTACAATAAAATTAATTTTTAAAAATTAATCAGTTCAATCTCACATAAATTACATATTAAACGGCATGTTTATCTATGGATTATTATATTATTATATAAGGTTATTATTATTGTGCCTCATTTATTAATTTTAACATTTTATATATTAAAATTATTTTATTAAGAAAATATGATATACAGGTGGGTCTACTCGAATAAAATATTTCAAATTTATATTGAGTCCGACAATAAGTTTTTAGTCGAATGTACAAAAAATATTTGAAATTAATTATTGCGTGAACAATCTTTATGGTAAGCATAGACTCCTTATCATATAATTCAGCAAAAATTAAATACCACATTGGAATAGAATTATCAATTTGATTTGGCTTCAAAGTAATTCAGTTATGTTTTTTATTCTTATAGATGAATCAAAATTCATATTAATATTTTGGCTCGAAATCAAATTATAATCAAAATGATCATTTTTAAAATTTCATTAATATATATATATATAATGTTAATAATTATAAAATTATAATATTTTATGTTGAATTTGTATTTATTTAATATTTATACATTTAAAATTATTTATGGAATAATTATAATTACTAAAATAATAAAAATTGATTAAAATAAAAAACTAATTTTTATAATTTATCATATAATAATTAACAAATCAAATGAATCAAAATATTTCTATTCAGTCCGATCCGATTTAAGGATAATTTGATTTGATTCCGGTTAAGATATTTGATCCTGTAATTTAATTCTAACAGTTGGGTTTGATAGGAACCGAACCGAATCCACGATCTCACCGTTACTCTTCTTCCCTCATCTCTCCTCAAGCCTGGGCGAAACCCTCCCCGAGACCGGCTCCACCTCTCTTTTCCCGCCTCCGCCCCGGCCATGTCGAGCAACTCCTACACCGCCGCCTCCCGAACGGCCTCTCCGCCGTCGCCGTCCCCGAATAGAGCTAACGCTCTTCCCGGATAGGCCACACCCTGCCATCTCGCTGTGGCATCGCGCGCTCTCGCGAAGGATGCTTGCTCCCGCGTGTTCGGGCGTCGACACTAGATCGGAAGATTAAGGGTTGCTTGCATCCCAGAGCTCGGTCCACGGATTCCTGCTGCAATGCTGCCACCGTTCCCATTCGTCCTTCGACATTTTCGTCGGAGATTGTGTGTCTCATGTTACTTCTATTTATTCCTTTCTTCTTCCTCCCCCGAACATGTTCATTTGATGCTCACTAGTTTTATCTACCTACGTGCACATGGTTTTCATATGAAACTCTTTTTTTTTTTTTGGAGGAATGGGGGTGTGGATAGAGGATTGAACTTCCATCAGTTGATGGTGTCCAGGGCCTTGTGCCGGAGGTCGTCGCTTGGAATAGAGTGTTGAATGCTTTGTGCAAAGAAAATCGGTTGGGAGCAGCTAGAGGATATTTTGAATTTATTCGAAGAGTTGGGCACTTGCCAAATGTTGCAACTTTTAGCATTCTGATTGATGGGTAGTGTAAGGAGGTATGTTGGCGGAAGCAATGGAGCTTTATGAGCTTATGTGGCATAGGAAAGTAAATCCGGACGTCATTGTTTATGATTGTCTCATTCATGGCTTTCGTAGGCAAGTAAGGGTTGGTGAAGGTCATGCTCTTCTTTCAACTGTGCTGAAATTTGGAGTGGAGCCAGATTTGGAGATCTTTGGCGCACTTGTTGATGGAAACGTTGGCACTGGAGTTTAGAATGCATTTATGTGTGTGCAAATATGAGAGAGGAAGGTGTTGAGCCCAACGCTGTTACATACAGCATTCTTATTAAAGGATTATGTCATTGTCATCAAATTCGTGAGGTTTGTGGGGTTTTTTGTTTACTCCTTAAGGATGGTTTTAGAGCTACAGTTGTTACTACAGTAGCCTTATTGATAGATTTTTTGGCAGTTTAGGGTATTTGAAAGATGCAATTGGTGCGTATTATACCATTCTGGAAGATGGACCCTCTCCGGATACTGTCATTGAATGTGTGATGGTAAAGAGTCTTTCCAGGACAGACAGAATAGATGATGCAGTTAGGTTTTTCCTCAAAAGCAAATCACAACCCACTTTGTTTACTTATAACTTACTAATAGATGGGTGGTGTAGGCAGAACAAGATACTGGAAGCTTGTAAAAACTGATGAGATTGGACAATTTGCTTCCTGATATGGTAACCCTTACCATTTTTATCAAAAAATTATCCAAAAGAGGTAGGTCGAAGGATTCTTTCAAGCTATGAAGTTGGGCTTCTCACCAGACGCATTGTCACAGCGTAGTGATAGATGCCTATTTCAAACAGAAGAAGGTAGTGCTTGCATTGAGTCTTTTTGAGCTGATGAGATGCGCCGCTGCTGATATTACTGTACACAATGTTCTAATTAATGGTTTCGTGAAAGAAGGGTATGTGGAATAGGCGTGGGGAGTTTTTGAGCAGTGCATAAATTATGGGCCTCATCCGGATATAACCACGTTTAATACAATGCTCGCATGTCTCTGCTTTGCAAAAAATTATGTTAAAGCTGTTCAATTGTACAGAGAGATGACAGTCAAAAAGATAAAACCAAATATTGTGACATTTACTATACTTGTTGATGCTTCTTTGTAAAGAACATAATTTGGAAGACGCTGTTACATTTTTTAACTCCCTGTTCCAGGAAAGTTGGGAACCTAACGTTATAACTTACAGCTGCTTAATTGATGGGTATTTCAAGGATAAGCAATTTGAGAATGCGATGTGCCTTCACGAACAGATGCTCAGAAATGCTATACATCCGAATATTGTCAGTTATAGTATTCTAATCGATGGCCTTTGCAAGGAAGGGCGATTGCAGGAGGCATCCTGGCATTTCACTGTGCCATTGATTGAGGCCTACTGCCTGATGTTGTTGCATACGGGATTTTGATATACAACTTTTGAAGAATAGGAAGATTTGCAGAAGCTACTATGTTGTATGGTCGAATGGTGGCAGATGGGATCATGCCTGATCATTTTGTATGTAGTATAGTCGCTAGGCGTATAAAAACGCAAGATGATACAAAAAAAAACACGGCTTTTCTAACGTTACAGGAGTCATATTATTTGTGCTGGTTGGCGAGTGCATTTTTTGAAGAAAATTAGTCAGGATTCTTCGCGTTCTTTGTTCTTCCAATACTTCAGCATTATCTTTACAATCAATTGACATCTTGATTATGCCATCAAGTCAATATATTGTGCATGGACATACTTTTTATACTAATTCAAATTTGTAATCTTCTCGAGTTTGCTGGCTTAGCTAATGCAAGCATTGTTCTTTAACAATAGCTTTATGTATATTGTATCCGTAGATAAGCTGCATACTAATGTTTATATCGTTACCTGAACTCAGTTTTTCTGCAGGCTGGTGAATAAGAGATTATTTGAACTCTGTTTTTTAACAAGAGGAACAATGGGACATTCATGTAGACTCATTGCCTCCCACCGTATCATATTCTTCTATGCAGGTAGTGTTCTCTTCATGAGAAGGTCCTCTTTCCCTGAAATGTTATTGGCCTTGAGCGTTAAATAAACGACTGCCCGACGACGGATAACTTAGGAGAAATAAACGATGAAAGGGAGAATCATTAGAATAGCGTGAAGAAATGTAGTCAAACATCAAAGGGGGAAATAAAGCACAAGGTTCAATTCAATCCATCAAAATCTATGACAATGATCACTGTAGTCTATATATTGTCTTATTTTACCGCCCAACTTGGCTAACGGAATTCGTGAAAGAATGGAAAACTATGCTACATGAATTTACGTTGTTGAGAATCGCATCCTTCCCTGAGTGACGACCAACTAACAGGGCAGGGATCGTTAACAATCAAGCTCGCACATATCGACAGCTTCAGATCACTATAACCATTCTTGATTCACTGTATCTAACACAACATCAATTTTCGGCATGATAAGGGAAACATCGGAATAATGTAGTTGGCTGACTGGAAAGCACTTCCATGGTAAAGTGTGAAATATGGTTTATATTTGTCACTTAACTGGTATGTGGTCCTTTCCTTTAAAGCAGTTGTTCTTTCTTTGCTGTTACCACATTGGAACGGCGGCAATTCACAAGCAATGCCGATTGTTGTATAGCATACGTTTTCCTGCGACTGTCTCATCTTTCATCCGTTTTAAGCAAGGAAGGAAATGGGCTTTCTTAAACCACA
The DNA here is from genome assembly GCA_032619315.1 of Piper longum. Classification (NCBI taxonomy): domain Eukaryota; kingdom Viridiplantae; phylum Streptophyta; class Magnoliopsida; order Piperales; family Piperaceae; genus Piper; species Piper longum. Next base: position 9,488 of record JAVDBV010050085.1, read on the forward strand.
CAGGAGACTGGAGAGGGTAGTCTCAAATGAACAGTTTGTGTAGAAACTGGAAACACAGGTTCATGATGAACGGCTGATGTTGTCACGTAGTGTCCCACGGCGATGGGCGGCTCGTCTATCGTCCTTGAATGGGACGAACAAATGAAGCAAACAACCAAAAAATCAGCAATAAAGGAAGGCCAATTCCATCAACTGCATCGTATTGATGGCACCAGCCTCTTAGACCGGCACTCGTACCTTTCCTGCTCAGAAACTTTTACCATGCAACAGACGGTAAATTTCAGCCATTAAATCCTGCACCGATCCAACTGTTGTCGGGTTAATCTCACATCTCATTTGGAGTCAACGGTGACTTTTATATAGGCTAATGAGAAAGCCTTAATTCTTAAGCTAATTTTTGGATTAAGAGAGGCTCATAAACCTGTTGCAAGTCACTTTTGGGGCCCGAAGGGCCCAACAAGTGATATCGGAACTAAGGTTGGTGTTAGTGTTACCTCAATTAGCCACACGATTTGTCGGCCGGTCCGAATTTGTGTCTCCCAATTTGTCGGTCGGTCCAAAATTGGCCTGAATTGGTGTCATCTGGAACCTCACCAAGACATATTGGCTCCGCATGTGATGAGGGGGAGATGATTCGGGTGTTGTGATGTGTGAAGGGGAGAATTGTTGGGTTAATCTCACATCCTATTTGGAGGCAACCGGTGACTTGTATATAGACTAATAGGAAAGCCTTAATTCTTAAGTTAGCTTTTAGATTAAGAGACCCGTGAACATGTTGCAAGGTATCAGAGCCAAGGTTGGTTTTAGTGTTTGGTATTACCTCAATTAGCCACACAATTTGTCGGCCGGTCCAAATTTGTGTCTCCCAATTTATCGGTCGGTCTGAAGTTGGCCCGAATTGATGTCATCTGGAACCTCACCAAGACATGTTGCCTCCGCATGTGGTGAGAGGGAGATGATTCGGGTGTTGTGATGTGTGAAGGGGAGAATTATTGGGTTAATCTCACATCCCATTTGGAGATAACAGGTGACTTGTATATAGGCTAATGAAAAAACCTTAATTCTTAAAATTGTTCACACCATCTTTAAAACATCCGTACGAAAGGAAGCTACCACGGCTAAGTGAATTGTCAAATTGGCTATTGTTCTCATCGTTTTCATCGTCTGAAATTTTCACCGTCGAGTTCACCCTCTTTATTATACACAGCAAATAAGTACTTTCGGTCGATGGAAGATCTTGCACTTAATTAATTAGTCTATATAATTAATTTTACGTTTAATACTTTCGAAATAAGATATAATATATTAATGGGAAAATAATTATAATATCTTCCAGGAGCACTAATACACTAATTGGGATAATGGTTATTGGTTTTACAGGTAGTATGTATCATCAGAGCTAATCGGAGATGTGTTGGTTGAACTGGGCCCGGCTGCGACAACGTCACTAACAAAATAATAATTAGAAAAATAATGGGTCTTCTTCGTAAATGCCACCACCAAATGCTCACAACTTTAAAATCATTAAAGTTCACTCATAAATAAATTCTGACATCCATCGTCTGTACTACAGATCAGATGAGATACCCGTCCATCATCGGATACGAAATACAGTAAAACAACGATCATAATCGGCGTGGCTAAATGCAACAACAACACTAGTACTACACATAAACCGAGGTCATTAATTTAACTAAGAGCTAATAACCATTAGCTTCCTGCTGCTTCAGTACGAAGGCCTTGAGCTCGGCCAGGAGCAGTGGCGTCTCCGGCAACTCTGGGAACACATAGAAGGCATGTATGGCGTTCTCATACTCCACCAACCTCACCTCCTTCCCCTGCTCCTTTAGCCACCCTGCGTACCCCCTCTGGCGCTCCTGCAGCGGATCCATCCCACCCACCACCACCAACGTCGCCGGGTACTCCACCCGCGCCATCTCCACCTCCGATTTCGGCCCCCATACATTCGCCGCCGGGTGGTCCCTGTCCGATCCATGCGGAAGAAACGCCTTCCACATCAAGTCCGTCCTCCACGACGATATGATGGGAGCACCTTGAAGGCGTAACTCCGAATCCGTCCTCTCCTCGCCGCCGAAGAAGGGCTGGATTGACACCAGCCCGATGAGCCGAACTGACCGAGTCTCCGACGATATCTGCGAGAACCGGACGGCAACGTGGTGGGCGATGTTCCCGCCGGCGCTGTCCCCGGCGAGAAACACCCGCGCAGGGTCGGCATCCGGCGCGAACCCGGAGCAGGTCGGGTCGCGGTCGAGCCACCGGAGCACGTCCGTCCCGTCCTCGTACGCGGCAGGGAATCGGTGCTCGGGCGCTAGCCGGTAGTTGACGGAGACGACGACGGCGGGGAGGTTGCGGGCGAAGCGGCGGCAGACGGCGTCGTAGGCCTTGGAGGCCGCCGAGAGGAAGACGAAGCCGCCGCCGTGGAAGAAGACGACGACGGGGAGGGCGGCACTGCGGTCGCCGGCGGCGGGGGAGAAGACGCGGACCCAAAAGGAGTTGTTGAGGGAGAAGTCGGCGGTGCGGACGCCGCGGATGGGGTTGGGGTCGGGCTTGGCATGGGCGTCGAAGAAGTTGATGAGGCGACGGTTGACGGTGCCGTCGCGGCGGACGGAGGCGTCGGTGACGGCTGAGAGGAGGGCGACCTGGATCCTCGTCTTCCACGGCAACGTCGGCCAGGAAATGGCGGGTTGGTTCGCCATTTTCGCTCGCTCAATCGGGGGTATGCTCTAAAAATGGCAGGGTTGTCTCATTATTATTAGTAGGAGAGGAGCGTTCGGAGTTAACATCGTAGCGTCCACGACTGACCAATAGTCGTCCAAAAGGTGTTTTGTTTTATTTCCTTATCTGTGTTTGCCGGAGCTAGTCCGGCGTGGTCACGTCGGATGATACTAAGGGTGTAAATGAGTTAAGTTTATTTGTGAGTTTTTTATATTTGGTTTAGCTCCGTTCTTGCTCGTACTTGTTAATTTTATGTTCGAAGAAATATTCGGTTCGAAATAGATAAGTTCGTTGAATAATGAACAGAGCTTGAGTAAATGAGTATTCGGCTTGACTCGGCTCAAAATTTAAACTTGATGTGTTCAAATTTGAAAAAAATGTTCGGCTCAGTTTGTCTCATAAATATTATTAAGGTCATATTGAACTTATATAGTGTTCAAATTTTTTTTTGTTTCTATATAAGTTAAGCATATAAATATTCGTTAGGCTCGAGTTTGGCTTGAACTCGACTCGAAACAAGCCTAAATACTATAAATTTTGGACAGGCTCGACTCGGCTCGTTTACATTAAAGCTCGGCTCATTTACATTAAAGTTTGGCTCGACTCGTTTTATAACGAGTCAAATTTAAGCACACCCCTGCTTAATTCAGCTCGGCTTATTTACACTCCTAGATGATACTACGATTGTCCATATTTGATAAACATCTCAAGACTAAACAGCAATTAAGTGCACACTACAAGCCAATGTTTAATCAATTCAGACGTACTTGCAAGTACTTGTGTGTAAATTCAAACGTGAAATTGTGTTCACCTTTAGTTACGCTTGAATTTTTATTGTTTTTTTTAAAATAAATAGCTCATCTAAATGTTTGTTTTAAAATCATTAAGTTGATAAATTATAAACAAATCTTTAATAAGGAAATTTTTGGCCCAATTAAGTTCGAAGTTAAGAAGGAAATAAAATATTAAACTCAGTTTAAATCATCATATATTTAATATCTAAATATTAATGTGTATTAATTTGCATAGTATTTTGTTTCAAATATATTTTTTTAAAACCGCCCTTTTTATTGTAATGGCTGGTCCTTGAAAGTCCATGATAGACCGTCACTTTAATTTCTATTTAATCTACTAAAAATATTAATGAATCAGATTTCATCCTTACTACACAAAGTATTTGGTGCAGTTAGCCACTTTCATTTGACAATTAATTAATAATGATGTTTTTTATGGAGATTATTGATTATCCTAATGTTTTAAGTTGGTTATTTTTACTATACACAATAGAGATCCAATTCTAACTTCCCATAATTACCAGAAAATCAGTAGGATTATCAATTTTAGCTCTAATCCTTCAACTTATTACTATAAGATTTCATCTTTTATCATAATGTAGTTAGCTATTTTAATAAACTCCGGAGGTTTTCTCGGTGAAGCAATAAAATAAATTTAGTAAAAAATAAGATATTATAAAAGAGAAAACTCCTTTCTCACATAAACAAAAACAAGTTTGTAAGTAATATTATAGATGTCCAAGTTTTCACAAGTTCAAAATTATTAAAATATAAATACTTAAATGATCTATCCTTTCAAAGCTTTCTAAAAAGGAATGACGTGGTCAACATGTGGTGACAATATTGTATTAATGCTAAAATCACTCAACCATCTAATCAATAAACATACAAGATTTAATAGAGCATATTGCGAAATTTCTCAACTTAGTCTCACATTTAATAACTACTAGAGTAAGATCCTATTTATAAGTATGAATGAATTGTAAATCTTTAATTATATTAACTACTTTTGAAAAGATGACTTAGGACTATTAGTTTACACTTTTAGTTGGGTCGTTACAGATGATATCAAATTTGTAAACAACTTTGGGTTGAGGTTTTACCCGATTGTAGTTTTGCCTTCTCCGAGTCAGTGTCGAGTCTATTCGAGCGAAGTCGAGCCATAAAAGTTTCCAGACTATAAGTTGTAAAGTTTCGGATTAGGGTTTTACCCAGTTGTAGTTTTGATCGGTTTAGTTCAAACTCGAGTCTATTCGAGCGAGCTCAAGCTAGACTAGTTTTCAGACCATGAGTATGGGGTCAGATGATCGTATGAACATCTTATAAAGGTTGAGTATGCTTGACATGCAAATGATAGCTTCAATTATACTATAGTAGAGCATGAGTTATTAGTGGATACACAAGGCATATAGATTTTTTTTATGTGGTAGCCAGGGCTGTAGGCCTAGATCTAAGCATTTGCAATGTTTAGTATATGTTCGGGATTTTAATGGTGTCTTATTTATATGCATCATAGGGATTTTAAATCACCAGATTGCCCCTATGGGCCCAGCTTGATTTGAGTTACAAATTTTACCCTATTGAGTTATGGGTTTCAAGAGTCATTTAGTCTTTTTGCCTCAATTCCTTCCAATAGAGTTACTTTTAGGACTCGAGCCAGTTTTAACTTTGGACAGTTTTGATCCGAGCTTTATGTATATGTATATATATATATATATATATATATATAT
>JAVDBV010050088.1:0-10727 GCA_032619315.1 Piper longum
ATTACCGAGATTCTAGATACGAGCATAACGAGGAATAGTGTTCAGTAACCTACAACAAATCATCTGGTCACAAGGAGTGTGTACCGAGCATTAGCTAAGGTGTACCGAGCAAGCCGTGTTCATCGGCTACGAAATAAACCTCAAGATGTTGAGTACAAGTTATAAGTGATGATCACGAGTGAGTGTTGTTGGTTGGAGTTACTGGGCATGCATAGGAATGGTAATCGATCATGCCAAGAAGTGGGTACCAGTAGTAGTGTATAAAATTGTCGGCAGGGTTAGGAGCTAATTACCGAGCATGTCAAGAACTGCACTCGGGGAGTACCGAGAGGAGTGACCGTGCTTTGACGGGAGTGCTAGATGAGTCCTGGTTATGACTGAGAGCTAGAAAGTGGAGTTCTGGGATTTGGTCAAGGTTTTCTAGTTGCACTAAGAGCCTTAGTACAAGTAGGATTACTGGTAGCAATTGTGCGTGTGGGCTATCTAGTGACAGTGGGACGTCTTGGTAGACTTGGACATGGTTAAAGCTTCAGGGGGGAGGTCTTAAATGATTTAGAGAAGTGCTGGACTTGGACATCGAGGCTGACTAAGAAAAGGAGCCGAGAGGGAGTCTTGGTGGAACCGGGTTCAAACCCTAATCCTATTGGGAGTCGAATGTTGGGGTTTGTGGTTCTTTTGCCTAGGGAGTTCTTCCACGAGCATAGGAGTTCATCTTGGAACTTGTTGAGTTCTTGTTAGACTTGGAGAGGATGTTTAGAAAGAGTTAGACAAGTTGTTGACTCTTTCCTATTAGCCAAGTTGGAGTTTGCAACGAAGTAGGAAGCGATTCTTATAAACAGGCCGAATCCTTAGACATATGGGATCATCACAAGAGAGGTGATCAGTCACAAGAGAGGGAAGACGTCTTTGAGGGGACTTAGGAGAGTTCTCAACATCTCCATTGTGAGAAGATGGCCAAATCAAGGAAGAAGAAGAAGGAGGAAGTTGTCATGATCGATCTCTTGGTGTAGGGATTAAAACTTCGAACTTTGAGGAATCTTCGGGGCTTGATTAAGGTACTCTTGTACATGCCTTTGTTACTAATTTTGATTTATGTTTGATTGAATTAATTTCATGTATTAGTTGTTCTCATTGGGGAGTTAGATTAGGGTTGTGTAGTTGCAAGGATTGCTTGTTAGAGGGGTGATTTGGGTGAGTCCCTTTGTGAACGAGTAGCATTGAGGCAAGGTCTGGTGGGGCTACCCACAAGGTCAAGCGAGTGCTTGAGACGATTTGAGTGTTTGTATTCCTTGTATTATTGTGCGTTAATATAAGGTTGAAAGTGGTTCCCGTAGATCTGCATATTTGCTTGTTGTTTGTCGCGATTAGGCAAGGAACTTTAGAACCAGGTCGTGGTCGAAGTTTACAACATGACTAGTTATAGGGACTTGTTAACGAGACAAGCAAGAGTAGATGCTGGCACAACCAAACACAAAGATTGGTGTTTGTGAAGATTGGATAGTGAATAAGAGGGTTGCTACTTGATTTTCGGGATAGCTTATCAGTAGGAAATACTCATAATCGAGAATACTATATCGTGGTGTGCTTGTGTGTGATCGAGCATGGGGAGTCGAGTAAGGTGCAAACAGTAGTACGAGTTAGCACCAATTGATGTTTCTGTTTCCTTATCGAGAATAGTGTGGTAATTAGATGGAAAGGATACAAAGGATATCAGGTAGGAGTAGAAAACAGTGATCGGTAAGAGGCCAATTATGGGTTATCTGTGTAGCATCCCAAATTTTCTGTCTAGTGGCGGACCGAAGTGCGATATTAAAAATTCACAAAGTTAATAATTTAACTACTATTGTACAAACAATGGAAGCAAATTTAAAAAACATAGGCCAAAACCACTCAATGGCCAATGAAAATCTTACATACATACATAATCATACATACTATGCCAAAACAAATAGCACCATGTCTAGCCCGAACAAGTCAATGGAGTGTACATGTCATAAATATATACATATACCCAAATCTAGTCGTCAATAACATACCCGTATCATACATACATACTGTGCACAATGGCACCACATATAGCCTGGACAAGCTAAGGAAGCATACAACGTGGTGTCATTGTGCACAATATGTATGTATGATACGGGCATGTTACCGTTGACTAAATTTCGGTACATATAAATATTTATGACACATATGCTCCGTTGACTTGTTCAGGCTGCACGTGGTACGATTTTGTGTTTTGGTACAGTATGTATAATTATATAAGTATGTAAGATGTTCATTGGCCGTTGATTGGTTCTGGCCTATACTTTTGAAATTTGCTTCTGTAATTTGTACAATTGTAGTTAAATTATTAACTTTATGAATGTTTAACATCACACTTTGGTCCGCCACTAGAGTGAAAGTTTGGGATGTTAAAATTGGTATTGGGAATTGGTTGCCGGTAGTGACTGATAATTGGATATTGGTAGGGGCTGATTACTATTATTTGTAGTGCTGCTGAGTGTTGGGACTGAACCAAGATGAGGTTTTGATTAGTTTTGGTGCTTGGTTAACATCTATGTTATGATAGTGACCGAGTACTAGGAGTAATATTTAGGAGTAACATCATTTACTGCGTAGCTTGTGGAAGGCTGAGTATTCTCGGTGGTGAGAATACGCCTCATAGGAAAGGATTTAGGGAGATGATTTTTTCCATAAAATCGACCCTTTGACAGTAAGGACGAGAAATGGGCCTTGGGCTTTATTTACAACAAAAGTGGGATAAAATAGTTTATAAAATGTTAGCAGGTCTACACTTCTGCCCCTAACTATTCTTGGTTGTGCTGCCTTGGGTTGTTGTACAGTAATGATTGTAGTTCCTCAAGACAAGGTCATCTATGTGTTAAAATTGTTCTCTCCACGCCACAAGGAAATGAGTCCGGACTACCTACACCCGAGGCAAATAAATAAATCACGAGGCAAGACATGAGTTTCGATTGCCTATGCTCAGTATCCCCAGATTACCTACACCAGGGGTTCACTCTACACCCAGGCCAAGAAATAAGTTCGATTAGCTACACCCGTACCTACACCTGATATGCACCGGGCACCTGTGGCAAGAAATGAGTCCCAATTACCTACACCCAGTTTCCCTTCACAAAAGATTACTTGCTATCATGTTATAAAGAAGGTCTAGATTGAAACTACTGTTTATAAAAAAAAATTATCTTCAATCTTATATTAAAAGAAATAAGAAAAATCATCCACAACTGCCCTTACAAATTAAGACCATCCTTATAATCGGCGAGCCTAGATTGACCTGGGCAGGAATTTTCCTATGCCGGATTTAGAATAACTTTTATGATAATATTAGGATGTCTTTTGATGACCACTATAAAAATGATAGTAAATATTATTTTGAATAGATTAAACTTCTTCGAATAATATTAGGGTATTGTATTTTGACAACCGATACAAAAAAGATGATAATTATTATTTAGAATAGAATATAGATTGCACTTCTTCAAGATAATTATGTACTGTTATGCTTCTGTAACAAACTACTAATTGTGTTATGTAACTTAGCCTCTCATAAATTTGTTCAAGAATTTGGACCAATAAGAAGAAGTTCCTCAACCTACCAAATGAATGGTTTGCAAGAAATGAATCCCTATTACCTACACCCAATTTCCCGTCGCTAAAGATTAATCTCCCCTTCAGATTATAAATAAGGCCTAGATTAAAATTATTTTTTTTTAAAAATCATCTTCTATCGCATCAAGTAGGAAAAATCATCCACAACCACCCTTATAAATTTAGACCATCCTTATTATCAAAAGACCTAGATTGATTTGGGCGAGAAATTTTCCTATGCCGTGTTGAGAATAGCTTTTATGATAATATTAGGATGTCTTTTGATGACTGATATAGAAATGATAGTAATTATTATTTGGAATAGATTAAACTTCTTAGAGTAATATTAGGGTATTGCATTTTGATGACAGATACAAAATAGATGATAATTATTAATTGGAATAGAATATAGATTGTACTTCTTAGAGATAATTATGTACAATTATGCTTATGTAACAAACCAACATTTGTGTTATATAACTTTACTTCTCATAAATCTGTTTAAGAATTTGGACTAATAAGGAGTTCTTCTGCATACTAAATGAATCACTCGTGGCAAGAAATGAGTCCCTATTACTTACACCCAATTTTGTGTCGCTAAAGATTAATCTCACCTTCAGAATATAAAGAATGCCTAGATTAAAACTACTTTTTGAAAAAAAATCATCTTCAATCCTATCTTAAAAGAAATAATAAAAATCATCCACAACCGACCTTATAAATCTAGGCCATCATTATAATCGGTCGGCCTAGATTGATCTCGGTAGGAAATTTTCCTATGCCAGATTAGTTACTTTTATGATAATATTAGGATGTCTTTTGATGACTGATATAGACATTATAATAATTATTATTTAGAATAGATTAAACTTCTTCAAATAATATTAAGGTATTGTATTTTTATGACTGTTACATAAAAGATGATAACAATTATATAGATTGTACTTCTCAGAGATAATTATGTACGTTTATGCTTCTTTAACAAACTAACAATTGTGTTATAAATCTTTTCAAGAATTTGGACCAATAAGGAGTTCCTCTACTTACCAAATGAATGGTTTGCACCAGGCACTCGTGGCAAGAAATGAGTCCCAATTATCTAAACCAAATTTTTAGTACCCAAAGATTAATTGTAAAACCTAGTTTTGGGTTAGGGTTTTACCTACTTGTAGGCTACCCAGTTCAAGTCAATATCGAGTCGGTTTGAGTGAGCTCAAGCCGGGCTAATTTTAAGAATATGAGTATAGGATCTAGATGGTCATGTGAGCATGTTATGGAGGTTGAGTATATCCGACATGCATATGATAGTTTTAGTTGTGATACACTAAAACATGAGTTATCAGTGTATACATGAAGCATACATATGATTTTTTTTATGAGTTAACTGGGATTTTAGGCCTAGATCTAGGCAGTTTAGTATTTAGCATCCATTTGGGATTTTTTGGATATTTCATATGCATGTAACATAGGAATTTTGGATCACTCGATTGTGCCCCTATAGGTGCATCTTGATTAAGTTTAGGGTTCAAGGAACATTTAGCATTATTGTCTCATTTCCCGCTTATTGAGTCATTTTTATGACTCAAGTCAACTTTGACTTTGGATGATCTCGATCTAAGTTTTTCGTCCATATGTATATTGCATATACCCATAGGTAAGCCCCATTAGGCCACAAGCTATCAAGCATCCAGATTGTGCCACGTGACAACATATGAGTCGTACACTCAACCTAGCTCCACCCATTTATTTCCAACAATGTCCCTCGATTTTGAATATTTCCACCATTATCGCTGCCACCAGTTTGGCTCGCCGCCGGCAAGACCCCGACTCTCCTTCAGCCATCAAATCAGTATGACAGTGACCACCTCGTGGCCGGCTACCAGTCTATACCCACCATCACCATCGGCACCACCATAGTCCCCATCAGCATCTGAGTGTTTATCAATGTTCATCACCGCCACTGCCACCCTTTTGGGCCATTTTTTGGCACCGTCGAGATACCACTGTCTGATCTGACCACCCTGATAGCATCCCCTCATCAAGATCTACATTTTGAGACAACCTAGTGACCGATCCGACCACCCCGATAGCATCCCCTCGTCGAGATATACATTTTGAAATAACCCATGACCACCACCACGGTCGTGATCGCCAATATCGACGTTGCCGCAGCTAGCGGCGACTCCGTGCCTTTCCGGCCGATTTCCAGCGAGCTAGTGGCAGGACTTCACCTTTCATCAACACCAACACCTCCGTCGTGATGCCCTCTGTCGATCCCGACTGATAGCGACCACAGCTGCGCCGCCGTGGGCATTCTTCGGTGACAGACACTGCCTCCCCACCGTTTACCCGTTTGCTTGTGATCGGCGACCGCGTCAACCTAAACGCAATTGCGTTTGCCTGCCCAAGCGCCACTCTGAGCGCATGATCCGCCAAGTACACCCAACCCATTTTTTTAGTTAACCCAGACCGGGTTGGATTAGCCCATTCAATTCGGTCCTCTTCGGCTTGGTTCGGTCTAGTTCAACTTATTTTTTGCCATTTCTCGACCATTTTTTGTAATTCCAGAGCCCCTACTTTAGTTAAGATGCATATTAACATTGTTTACCATGTTTGGATATTATGAATATTTTCTTTATTTATTTATTCATGATTATTAATTTCTTATTATTTATATATTTGTTGACTATGATGAATAATTATGTGACTAATTATTGTTATTAGTAATGTAAATATTCACCTATATTATTTTTATTCATGTGTATCTTATTTCATTTAGTTAATTAATTATTATTAATTATTTTTTACTTTTGTTATTATTTATACGTATTTAGGCGTATATTCATATATTTAATATTTAAATTAATATTCTTAATAATTAATTAATATTAGTCATTTATTTATTTACCTATTGATTTATTTAATTATTAATTTTTTGTTTATTTAATTATTTATATATTTACCAACACGAGTATATATAATATTTACTTGTGTTTAACCATATATTTATATGGTATAATTATTTTATTATTAGAGTATTATTTATGTTCATGTATTTATTATTTATCTAAATATCTATGATTGGATTTATTTATTTATTTATTATTTATTAATATTATATCTCAATTTGTGCGCCACATGTTTAGTTATAGGTTTGTTAGTACTGTTTTCTTTATTAGGATATATTGAGGATGTGAGCACATACCACAAGTATGCATCATATAGAGATGTTAGTATTTTACTTAATAATGGGTTTCGATGTAAGTTATGGAGTCCGAGCTCGCTGTAGATGTGCAGATACGCTTAAAACTTCATATGTCTATAGGACTCTCCCTATCTGCTTGACTCCTTATATTTATAATTTAATTGTGTTTTAGACGTAGGACAACATCGGCGGTATTTTATCGGATCTCTCCGATGTCAGACCATTTAGATGTGTTTTCTATACATGTTTAATAAAACTACAAGGATGAGATATGTAAAACACCGAAAAAAATAATTAGGTTATTTTATTTAGGGTTTTGTAAATTTAAGAATGAATAATAAATAATATTTAATTAAATTAATTTTTAAGAATCAATATCATAAATTATCAATTATAACATATAGAGTACCAATACAATGATATTTATAGATAATTGCTTTAACTCAATAGTTAGTTCTTTTCACTTTTCGTTATCACACAAATTGTTGGTATAGTTATGTGTGATTATGTTTTTTTTTTATAAAATTAAAAATAGTAACTTCTTGAATTCTACACTTATTCTTCTATATAAAGGAGAATTCTGTTAATGTTAAATAAAATATCTTCTGAATAGTTTGTAAGCACATTCGGCTCACAAAGGGAAGGCTTTAGAGAAGTTTTATTTATATTATGATGATTGTGTGTCGTAGGCCTAAACAAAATTCCAGGTATAAGCATGAAAAGATGAGTAGAGTCAGGACAGCTGGACGACTCTGTTATTGGACTATTCTTTGTTCTTTGCATGACAATGAGATTTTAGTTTGGTTCATGGGGCTTAGATTATTTCGAACTAATATTTTATGTTAAAATATTAGAAATTAAAAGAAAATTAATTTACAAGAAATTTAGTTTCGTATAATAACACTTAGCTCATGGTTTGGAACGGGTGAGTCGTTACAAGATTTTTTGTTGGTTTTTGAACTTAAACTCTAGAAATGTATGATACAAACATCTTCTCTAAGCCTATTATATAAGTATATACATTTTTACGGATTTCACAATTAAGAGAATGAGTGGTACGGAGATATGTATGGACCGCACTAGTACTCTTTCAAACCCCAAAGTAGTGTAAGTGTATGAGCGTACTGCCATAATGTAGTATATTTTTAGAATTTGTGACACTAACTTAACTGTTCTTTTTGTCATTCGAGTACCGTGGCGGGTGATATATAAGATGTGAAGGCATAAATGTTCTATCTATGAATATAATTATGAGCTACGTATGCAAGTCGACAATTTGCTTAAGTGTGTTAGCTTACCACTCAGTGGAAGGCAATCCTAAAATTTCATAAGTTTTGGTGGGTAATAGGATACCCATTTGCCAGTTTATATTAGTTATTTTTCGGACTTGTAATATTCGTTAATGACATTTTTCATATAATATTGAGTCGACTTTAGTGGGAGGACAGATAAACACTACTCACATTTAAGTTCAACGCATTTATTTTTTTTCTTATTTTTATTTATGTTTGATGTGTTTTAACGTGTATTTAATAATATATTTCATTCTCATGATACCAAGAAAGTTGTTTCAATGTATTTTATCGATCGAGTCCTATCGACCAATAACTTTAAACATGACTCGACTTTATCGCAACATGTCTAATTCGGTTCTTAAGTTAACTAAAATTGGGATGTTACATTAATCTTGCATGAAGGCCTAGATTAAAACTACTTTTTTTAAAAAAAAATCATCTTCAATCTTCTCTTAAAAGAAATAAGAAAAATCATCTTTAATTGTCCTTATAAATCTAGATCATCCTTATAATTGGTTGGCCTAGATTGATCTAGGCAGATAATTTTTCTATGTCAGCTTTAAAATAATTTTTATAATAATATTAAGATGCCTTTTGATGACTAATATCAAAACAATAGTAGTTATTATTTGAAATAAATTAAACTTCTTATACCAATACAGAAAAGCTAATAATTATTATTTGGAATAGAATATAGATTGTGCTTCTTAGAGATAATTATGTACGGTTATGCTGGTGTAACAAATTAACAAACTAACAATTGCGTTATGTAACATAGCCTCTAATAAATCTGTTCAAGAATTTGTACCAATAAGAATGAGTTCCTCTACCTACCAATCCAGGGTATCAAGTGGATGTCACTGGTACAACTTGAATGTACAATCTAGAACTTCTGGACGTGGTCAGTCCTGGAGGACCTGGCTGTGCCTTCAAAGTACGCAGACCAGTCGACCATGTTTAGAACCATCTTTATGACCTATTTGAACACATTGAATAAAAACAGATCCGAGCATCATGACAAACACAAAGATAGAACTATTCTTGTTGTTTAATTTGATGGCATTTTTTTTTCTTCCTAATGTAAAAAAACAAAAAAAAACTTCAACCTTTGTTATCTCAGCCTGCAGGAAAGCAACAAACAGATGCTAACTAAGTGAAGATTCAAACAAATTAACAACGGCCACGGTGTACAAGACTCCACCGTTTAAAAGGAAAATAATTTCCATATTGAATTTGAACAAATTAATAACAAATCTATCTAGTTCTTGTGTAATCTAGCTTGGTTCCACATAATGTGGAACCTACTCTGGTGATAGGATGAAATAAAAATAATAATAAGACTCATAAAATTTCGCTTCAATTTAACCCCATCATAATTATTGAATTTATTGTTTTTGAAAAATAGGATCATTGTTTAGGTTAAAAAAAGAGGGGAATAGAAGAATTAAATGTATTAAAATGTTGTATTTTTTATCCATTTAAAAACATTGCTTTCCATTTGTGGGATCATGCGCATGGAGGCGGGCACTACTTATAAACCCATGTGCATATAAGGTGGGTGCCCAACCTTTCGGCTAATTATAAATCATCAACCAAAATATAGCTATTGAATGTACTAACCATAAATACTAAAACAAAAACAGTTTCATAAGCAAGTTGTCTGACCACCCTCTGGGCAAATATAAGACAAAGTACAACAACTAGGTTGTCGTAAAGCGAGTGTGAGTCATTTTTTTCGTATAATTTATGTTAAAATTTAATTTATAATTAAAACATTTCAACTTTTATATAATTATATATGTAAGATAATTTAATTATGCATATTTTCATTTAAATAAATATCATATAATAATATTTATTATTTGATTATATTTGTAAAAAAAATTTAAGATAAATATGTTTAAAATTTTTATTTTTTTATATAAAACATTGAGCTTTGAGTCTAGCTGAGTTGATAAAGTACAACTTTGGCTTGGCTTGATTGATATTGAGTTAAGTTTTGAATTAAATTTTTTTCAAGTTAAGTACCGAGCCAATCGATTTTAATCGAGCTTTAAAAAGCCTTACAAGCAATCAAAATTCAAAACACATTATCTCGGTGCACAAATTTTACATGGTCAAGAAAACATGCCTAAAATATAAGCTATTTTTGGAAAGGGTGATATCAATTTTACGTAAAAAACCAAATCAAACTTTTCCAAGATAAAATATTAAAATTGAATCAATGCATAATAAGTTCCGGTAGTGATAATAATTAAAGTTGTAAAAATCAGAATCAGGCGTTGGATCAAAATGGAAGTGAATCATTGAACTGGTCCGATTTATTAAAAATTGGACTTAAATTGGTTCACTTAAATCTGTTAAAATTAGTCATTAATTTCTTTTCCCTATCCCCTGCATCATCTTAGAATATGTCATTAGACTATTAGAGGTTGTGTTTTATTTTATTAAATTTTATTTTATATTTTAGGATTTATTTTATTATTATTGATCCGAGTCAAGAATAAATTAATTTTTATTACCTAAACTACTTCCTCTCTTTTTTTCCCTTCCTCTCCCGCATTCGTCCTCACCCGAGCCCAACCACCTTCTCCCATCGCTGCTGCCCACCG
>JAVDBV010050089.1:0-27881 GCA_032619315.1 Piper longum
AGGCGGCGGAGGGTGGGGGAGGGTGGTGCTAGCGGCGGCAATGGCGGCGGCGGAGTGGCAGCTAGGGTTAGGGTAAGGAATTTCGGTTGTCCGCGGACATTGTCTGGGCCCGACGGACAAGTTGGACATCAATTCAGTCGAATAAATTTTGTCCGACCAAATTTTGAACGGATACGGACAATAACTTGTCCAACGTCCGTCCGTCCGACGCCCACCCCTAGTGGTGAAGGTAGGAAATAGTAGAACTTCAAAAATTATAAGGCAAGGTAATGTGCATGTGTTAATAAATAGAGGTTACAAAATAATACTCAAGAATATCAGATAGATCCCAGAAAATTAATTTAGGAGCATCATTCATCCAACACCAAGCTGAGATTTTTTTCACAACCTATGAAGTTGTAGACTCAGATGTGGTGAAGGTAAGAAATAATGAAACTTCAAAAATTGTGGAGCAAGGTGATGTGCATGTGGTAATAAATACATGTTACAAGCTAATGCTCAAGAATGTCAAACATCCCAGACTTAAGAGTGTGTTTGTTGTCTACGAAAGTGCTTGATTATAGTGAATTTACTTCACATTTTTCACAAGGTGTTTGGAAATTTGTGAAAGATTAGTATGTAATTGCCAGGGGAAGAAGTATTGTTCTTTATATTAGAGTGAGTTGAAGCTAGTCCAAGGGGAGGCAAATGCGCTCTCATCTAATGTTATGGCTGATTTGTAGCACCGTCGATTGCGGCCCATGAGCGAGAAGGGACTAGGGGAATTAAAAAAGAACTTACTTCCCAATCTTAAGGACACTTCAATCAGTCCTTGTGACCATTTTTTGATGGGCAAATGTAACGACCCGGCCCAAAGTGTAATGTAATGGGTTAAGTCATCTCTTCAAAGTGGTTAATCAAAGTTAAAGATCTATAGTTCATTCTCACTTATAAACAGGATTTTCTCCCAGTAGGTATTAGATGTAAGACTAAGTTAAGGGATCTCACAATCTACCCACCTTAGGAAATTTCGTCCCCGAAATTCCTACACACAGCCCCCGTTGCTAACCCCAACCCAATACCTTCCATGGCCCGTGACCAAGAGCTTAGCCAATGTCCGTAATCCAGCCCACCATCTAACACAGAACCAAGTTGCTTTGATACAATTTGTAATGACCCAGCCCAAAGTGTGCAACGTAATGGGCCTAAGTCATTTCTTTAAAGTGGTTAACTCAGTTAAAGATTTATAATCCATTTCCACATATAAACATGAACTTCTCCCACTATGTATTAGATGTGGGACTAAATTGAGGGATCTCACAACAAACAACAACGAACTTAATTTGCAAACACAATTACAAGTAAATTCAGAGTTCTCGAATTGGCGCATAAGAATGTATGTGGACCTATAGAAGTAAAATCATACGTGATTCTCTTTATTTTGTTACTGTCATTGATGATGCTTTTAGAAATTTGTGACTTTATACAATGAAAAATATGATTGATGTTTTTGAAATTTTTAAGATTTTTCATATTATGGTTGAGAGAGAAAATGGGAAGCCCTTGAAACGTCTTAGAACTGATAATGGTGGGGAATATTGTTCTAATAAATTTGTTGAGTATTGTAGCAAGTATAGATTTAGACATGAAAAGACTATTCATCGTATTCCACAATACAATGGAGTGGCTGAGAGGGTGAATAGGACACTCAATGAGAGTAAAAGCATGTTGACTTCGACAAAATTGTCTATAAATTTTTGGGCTGAAGCTTTAAGTACGTCTTGTTATTTGGTGAATAGATCTCCTTCATATGCATTGGAAGGTGATGTACCACAATATGTTTGGGCTTGTTATTTGGTGAATAGTTCTCCCTCATATGCATTGGAAAGTGATGTACTACATATTTGGAGTGGTAAAGTACTCTCATTTGAGAGTATTTGGATGCATAGTTTTTGTGCACGTGCCCAAGGAGCAAAGGACAAAGCATGATTCAAAAACAATTGAGTGCATTTTTTTGGGCCATGGTGATGACAAGTTTGGTTATAAACTACGGGATCCAAAGGACAGAAAACTCATTCGGAATAGAGATGTAGTGTTCAAAGAAGATCAAACCTTTGGAGACTTTAAAAAGAAGAAGAAGCTCATCAAGAATATGTTTGTGGAAGCTTTGAAGAAAGATATGAACCACGTATCTTGGTTAAAGAAGAAGAAGATACCAAAGTTGATCCAATACTTCCTCCACCTAGTGATGATGAGGAAGATGTGAATAAATTTTTTGATGGTGTTGCTAATTATTTTATTGACGGTGATGAATAAGATGAAAAAGATCTACATTAAGGGGAAACTTGAGAAAGTCAGCTCAGGTCCTAGTGCTATCAACAAAGTCTCCAACAGCAAAATATATGAAGTTTAGTGAAAGTGGTGAACCGTAAACTTTTAAGGAAGCTATGACTCATATGGACAGAAAGAAATGAATTCCTTGCATGGGAACCATACATAAGAGTTGGTGGTTCTTCCCAATAGGAGGAAAGCATTGAAGAACAAGTGGATCTACCAAATCAAGCATAAGGAGAATAGTCCACGACCAAGGTACAAGGTAAGGTTGGTTGTGAAGGGGTGGTTAAAAGAAAGGTATTAACTTTATTGAGATTTTTTCTACTGTTGTTAAGATGTCTTCTATTAAAACCATTTTGGATTTGGCAGTTAGTTTCAATATGGAATTTGAACAACTAGATGTGAAGAAATTTTTTTTGCATGATGATCTTGATGAGACTTACTATATAGGGCAACCAGAAAGAATTGAAGCCAAAGAAAAGGAGAAGCTCGTGTGCAAGCTAAAGAAGAGCTTGTATGGATTGAAACAAGCTTTAAGACTATAATACCCTGAATCCAGTTCACCTAAGACCGAATCAGAATTATTACGATTAAGTTGAGCAACGTCTAAATTGATTAATCTGATAGACTCAAACGAGAAATGGACCGAAGTAGCCTTCTTGGAGTCTCAAGAAAGGAAGACACCACTAAATGCGCAACCAACACTCAACAAGAAAAGATGAATGGATGTATGCAATTACCTAATAAAAAGTTGCATGCAATGACATGACATATGAACACTCAACACGCAATCAGAGCCAAAATATATAAATGAATAATATACATAAATAAATACATCAAAATAACTATTGGGACTGAAGTTAAAATGTCTTTTCAAGAGACCTGATACCATGTCTGATCTGTTCATACATAAGCTAGTTAGAGCATACATCAAAGATATCAAGTATTAGATAAAGTCACGCACCAAACACAAACAAAAGCATCAAAGAAAACAACAATGCGTTGAATACAAGTGTATGAAGCAACTATCTGTCATTACACCAAGGCCGACCCCAACTCACAAGAACACTAGACCTACATATATAATATGAAAAACATAAACAACGACTTTCATTGGCCCAAAGAATAACTAATACAAACTGACAAGTGAAATCTGACTTCCACAAGGAAAGAAAACTAATATATAACTCATGGGAAAACTCAAGGGCATCGACTAACGATCCATCAAGCTACAGACTAGATAGCATCCCGAATTGAACTGGTATGTGCCACTTTCGGTAAATGCCTCTCTCGGCAATAACTATTCCCACTCTTAGGGAAAAAAATACGTATCCTAAGCTCTCTCCAAACCTCCATATAACTCTTGGACTAGAGCATAAAGGCTGAGTACTATCAAGTAGTCGCCTTCAGTACTTTATGATACCACAAATCTAGACATGTGGTGTACACAACAATACCCATCTACTTCTTACCTCTCCAAGTGTGAGGAAGCTCAAGGCATAGAGATGTCAGGATCCATCAGGAATGGAACAATTATCTCACTAATCCATAGGAACCAGCATATGCACCTGTTCACGGTATATACAAAATCAAGTCCACCAAATCTCCGCTCACTGAAAACCCAATAAGAATTATATATAGGGCTAGGAAGGAGATCATATAAGTAGGCCTGAAGGCAATGTGAGATGAAGCTAGCTTCGAAAAGAACACGAAATATCTCATCCTCGAGGGTTACTAATTACGAAAGTAAAATACGTCTAGATGGCTTGTGTTAAGTAGGGTTCGATAAAACAACAACTTTATACGTACTACGATCTAGAAATCTAATCCACGATAGAGTCGAGTGATCAAGCTAAGAATAGTCTTAACGGACATAAGGTCCAAACTCTAAGCGTGACGGCACATATACGGTAAGCTCGAACTTCGAAAGCCACATCAGAACCCGCTGCTAAGCAAAAGACTAACAAATCTATATAATGCATGGTTGTAGTGTGTTCTCACCTCAACACAAGTAATGGGCAATGCAAAAGAGATTAATAATAAACATTCTGCATGTAAATCGAGACATGTCAAGCAATAAACAAAGAAATAAATAACAAATCAAATAAAAAAGAACAATAGAAAAAATAATAGTGGACGGGTAACATCAAGAAAAAAAAATAACAAACAATAATTTAAATACTCATGAAAATAAATAATTAATTAAATATGAAAATAAATAAATAAAAAATAATAAATAAATAAATAAACTCATGAATAAATAGATAAATAATAAATACATAAAAATAAATAATACACTAGTCATGAATGACAATAATATCATAAACATAATACTATCTACATGTGTGACTATTTGCAAGTAAATAATAGCATGTACACGAGTAAGTAAATAAGTAAATAAATACATAAAATCATAAATAGTCAAATAAATAAATAATGACAATTAATCATAAATAATAATAATAAAAATATCAAGTATATGAATATACGACTACACACAAATAAATAATAACATGCGAGTGAGCAATTAAATAAATACATAAATAAATAAATAACATGTATATAAAATAAAATTAAAATGAATAAAATAATATTAATATGCAAACACATCATCTAAACTAATGTACGAAGTCTTGAAATACCAAAAACAGTAAAAAAATGAATAAAAACGGGCTAATACAGGCTAAAAACGGGTGAGGGGAGTCAACTCAGGCGAGTTAACTCGGGAGAGTAAGACCAAGTCGGACCCAATCAACTTGATCAGAGTTGAATTGTTGGGTCGACCAAGACACAAACTGGTCGGCAAACAAACGAGCATGACACAGGTATACAGGTGCAACGACGGCTAGGGTAGGTCACTACTGGTCAGGATCGATGAGGAATGACAAAGGGAAGGTGGTGGTAGAGGTGACCGATAATGTCCTGCTGCTAGGGGGCCACAAAATAATCGGAAAGTGGAGGATCGGCCACCGGGAATGACTACGTCGCTGGCTACAACGTGATCACAGCGGCAGTCGGGGTTGGTCTCAACAAGTTGGCCATGAGGAGCAGTCTATCTATGTAATTGGCTTCATCGGCTCTGAAAAACAGCTTGAAAAAGTTAACGGCCATCACGTAAAACGAGGCACACACAAGCAGTTAATAAATAAACTAATAAAAACAAGGTAGAGTAAAAGAACAATAAATAATATTAGAAGTGCACAAGTAAACATCAAAACAATAATAATTAAATAAACAATAGTTAATAAATAAACCCATTATCATAAATGAATAGAAATAAATAAATGAATCGCTAACTATAAATAATAATAACATAAATATACTATATAAGTATGTGATAGTACACAGACGCGAGTAAAAATAAATTAATTTATTTATTTATTAATTAGTCAATAAATAGTCAAACAAATAAGTAGATAAATAAATAAATAAATAATGAAAATTAATAATGAATAATAATAATATAAATATCAAATATGAATATACAACTAAACACGAATAATTAATAACATGAACGAGCAAATAAATAATAATTAATTAATTAATTAATATAAACATGAACAAAATAATATTAACAAATAAATACATCATCAATAACAATAAATTATCATATAAACATGCATCATATATAACGAATCAATAAATAACAAGAGATAAATCAAATAATGAATAAATAAATAAATCAAATAATTAATTAAATAATAATTAATAAAAGAATTCATAACATCAAAATATGCCAAATATTACTAAAATCACGCTGTTGAAAAACGGACAAAGACAGGCAAAAAATGGCTGATTCAACTGGGCCGAGTTGGCCAGAGTCGGGCTGTGTCGACTCAATCTCAAACTATTGGGTCAACAAGGACCGAGTTGGGCGCGGACACAGGCTAGCAGGAAATGGACACTGATAGGCCATGTGGTCGACGGGTGCCAAGCAGTCCGGCAGTGCCCGTTGCCAGAAAACTCCAACAATGGTGGAGGAGCGGTTGTCGCCAGTTGCAATCAACAACAAAGGTGATGGGGAAGGTATCTAGGGTGAGGGTCAATGGAGTCCAGCTGCAAACTAGCCAAAAAATAGCTAGAAAGCATTGGATCAGCCACTATGAATAAGGAGGTCGTCAATGGCAAATGTGGTGGCAACGGCCGCCGTGGCTAGGTACAATCAATCAGCCATGTTATGGGGAAACTACTTGGGTACTCGTTTTGGCCAGAGGGGCTTCGCCGGTGCTAGAAAACAACTCGAACGGGGGCAGCAACAGTGGAAAATGGGGAACAAAATGGTCCTGTCATCTGCCATTGCCGCAGCAGCACAGATGGTGGGTTCTGGTTGATATCTGGTCACGAGGTCGTTAGAGTGGTACCTTTCCGATGGCCGAAAACAAGGGCTCAAAGTGGAAATTGATGTAAAGAAACTAATTGCTGGAGGCAGCCCAAAGTGGCAGCAGTGCTAAGGTTAGGAAAGCTCCAAAATAATGGGAGGTGGCTAGGGTTTTGAGAGAGAGAGAGAGAAAAAAAAAACAAGGGTTGACTAGGTGACTCTGATCTTGCCACATGGCACGATCTAAACATTGGGTAACTCGTGGGCATCGTAACGTCCACATAGAGTATATACAATATATATAGTAAAAAAATTGAGATCGACACCGACAAAAGTCGTAACTGACTCGAAACATAAATGAGACTACGAATGGAAATCAATGTAAAGAAACTAAATGGGCCACGAAACTCTATACTCAAGTGGCGATGATCGGAGACTCAAATCAAACTAGGCCAACAAGGGTAGTTCGGTGGTCCGAAATCCCTAAGATGAATGTAAAAGAGATAACATGAAAAGCCCAAATGGACACTATAAGCTGCAATGTCCTAGATCTAGCCCTAAAATCCTAAGCTAACACAAAATAGAACTCCTCGTATACCTCTAGTATAGCTAATAACTCTGCTCTATTGTAGCATAACTGAAGGCATACACATCCTCCATAACCTATTTAATGGTCATCTATACCTCATACTCATGGTCTGAAAGCTAAACCAACTTAAGATTGGTGAGAACCGGATAAGGTAACAAACGGGTAAATCCCGACCCCAAAGCAATGGTTGAATAAAGGTAGTGACAAAAAATAAGCATTTGTTTTGCAGAAGTAGAGCAGGCACGGTGGGAGCTTCGCATGCCGACTAGGTTTGCTATATGGAGCCGGGAATAGAAGGTTTGTTGGGTTCCCTTCTCTCACACACGGGGGAAATCCAAGGAGTTTCATAAGTTGAAGAGTCTTTTTACTTCAAAACTTTTAGACGGGTCTATACTTGGATGAAAGTTAACGATTTTCTTTAGCATATTTAACCCCACCTAAGCTTGACTTGAAAAGGTTCTTTGTAAGAAAAAAAAAAAAAGGTGATAAAGAGATCATCTTGTGTTGGAGTCCTAAATTGTGTGAGAGATCTAAAGGAAAAAAAAGTTAAAAGATTGATGTGGTGTTGACTAGAAGATCTGAGTTCGAATTTCTATATAGATTGTCCACTCATCATTTTATCTTCATCATTCATTGACTTCAGTGATTTCCTTTATCTTGTTTTAATAATTTAATTTATTGGTGATTGTTTTGATCTGTATTTAGGAGTTTATTCTCCTACGATATTATAATTGTAATTATTAAATAATCATAGTGAATTTGGGTCAGTGGACATTATAGTTATTTTTTACCAATTTGGGGGGTTTTTACGTAAAATTTGGTGTCTCATTTACTTTCTGGTTTTGTGCTTTTCATAATCCAGTTTGCTTGTTATTTTATCTTTCTTGTCACCGATTTAGAAATTTTATTATGGTAAATCCCAACAGTAGTATATGCTTCTTTTTTTATTTGATTGCATATTTACATTTTGTTGTCCAATCCATTCAAAATACAAATATTGTTGAGCTTTATGGGTTTTATGTATGGGCCGAAAGGTGGAATCCTTACATAGGCTTATCGCAGACCCCACCGGCTTGACGTTACCCAGATGGTGCTGAGTATGCCTCTTGTGTACATAATATAACTATCATTATTGTTTTGAAATTTTATGCACACTACGCAAGATGTCACACATGTGTGACTTATAATACAATTAACTTTTAGTCTTATAGATAAACTTTCATTAAATAATGAAATAGTGTATAATAACCTAATAGTTTAGATATAAATTCTGATTAGCTTTAGAAATATATCTTAATTGAATGAGAATATAAATTATTGTAATTTAATTTAATATATTTTAAATTTTTGTTATAGTTTGATTGGTTAAATTTCCTTCTTTTAATCAGATATTAGTATTGAATTCTATTTTTATTAATTGAAATAGATATATATCTCGCCTGAAAAAAATCAGTATATTTGTAAATATTTAAAAAAAATATAATGATAAATTAATTAATATATTAAAAGCATAATGGTGACATTTTAGCATAACTAATTCCCCATTATCAATATAATCATGATAGAACCCATGTAGAAACATTCAATAATGGGGAAAATTACTTAACCAATTCTTTTTTTGTGCCCAATTTATGCCCCATTTTGATTGTTTCATATCACCACAAATGAAAGAAATTAATTTTATTATCAAAACTCCGCTATCACACCGAAGGAATTCCCCATGAACACAGTTAGTTTTTTTCTCTATCTGGAGATGGTAAGTAGAATCTGCGTAAACCAATCAAAATAGGGTATATGTTAAATAGAAAAAATGGGGCATTGCTAAAAATTTTCATTTGAATTTTAAATCATTTCATAGTTGCTATCTTATCAATTTAAATTTGAAAGCATATAACATTAAGAACTTTGATTTTGGGTAGTTCACTCGAATTATACAAGCGCATGTCAACAATATACTTTTGACAGTCAAAAATGTGTTCAAATGTTTGGGAGACTACATAAGATTTGGTGGATGACCCACTCATACATACAACCCCCCACCAGCACAATTCAAAACCCCTAAGTGCCATATTACATGGGCATCATGTGTTCCACTAGAAGCCAACAAAGAAGAAAAGACAATAGCAGGTCAAATCATGTCTATGCACAATTTTATTATAGATTCTTTTACTGAATATAAGCATCACCTTCTCATGAACATAATAACAATTGAAGAAGATCTTTCAATCTCATGTAGTCTTGCCCAAATTCCCACTACATTCTAGAAATGACCTTGGACTGCCATGTGGGCCTAATCATATACTCAATATATGGCCATCCCTTGCCTTCATCTAGTGGAGGCCCATATTCCAATTTACCCACCCACTAGCTTAAATTTATTTTTTTTAATATATATATATATATATATATATATATATATATATATATATAACATTCACTAGTTATTTGGAAGCAAGTACAACATTGGCCAATTTCTGATTTGTGGCCAACCAATTTGTGTGGGACTCATTACTATAGTTCAAGTTTGATGGAAAATATATGGTTTTGATGAAGAAGACAAGAGCCATGGTTGTGAGTGTTGTTATTATTACTATCATTAAGCCTGCATCGTTGAGCATAGGGCTGCAAGAGTCGACCATCATATTAAGATACTTAACCATAAGCAGGCCGCAGGCCGCGAGGAATCTGTAGATGCCGGTGCTGACTTGGATCTCGGTGGACGGAATATTGCTACTTCCTCTCTCCTTCCCCAGTAGCTAAGTTAGAGTTATCGCTTTCTTTCCTTGCTTCCGTTCATGGGCACTCTAAATTTGGTCCCGCGGGAAGCAAGTCGTTCGCTAGTGTACCTCACCCAAGGTTCATGTCGCCAAGTCAATGCATTCTTCGACGTCACTCTCAGCCTCGTGTTTTCGACAGTGTGTGCATTATAGAATCCCTCCGCCTGTTGTTAAGACACCTAACGACTGGTCTAGGATGCGGCAAGAGGAAAGCGGGGATTCAAAAACGAGTTTTTTTTGCAACAATGGCTATTTCTTAAAACAGAGGACTAATGAAATATCAATTGGCTTTTGCCATGAAAAATGCAGATGAGGTTGTTTAGAATAAAAATTCTAAAACATACGTTCAAAACCCATTCGCAAAACAGAATGATGCTGTCTATAGATCGAAATTTGTTTTGCGTGAATTTAGTATTATCGGTTTCGACCACGAGCAAATGAACCGAGAATCATATAAAAGCCAAAATGATAACAAATGAATAAGATAACACACAATGAAGCAGATGGAGGTACCCAACCTAGCTAGGAACCATGGTGGGCCAAAATGTGGCCGAGCTTGAGCTGGTCATAAGCCTAATGTGCAGTTTTGGGAAAGGACAGTGGCTCCTTTTGTATTTCCTACTATCATATACACAAATCATGTTAAGGTGGCTCTGTGGTAAGTATGAAAGCTGATGAAATCATGGCTTGGTGCAATTCAGATGGTTGGGCGTTGGGCATTCCCTCTAAACCTTGTTATAATTGGGGCCATGAAAAAAACAAATTGGGTGATGCACAAAGCATAGGAGGAGATTAAAATACCACCAATGCTACTAAACATAATTTCATAATGTATTATAGAAGGAGGAATTTCCAATTGCTCAGTCTAATCCACATATGTCCCACTCATGAGGCCTCTTTCCATTATTCATATGGATAGCCCACTTGTGTTAGCAATTAACAATTTTCATAATGTCATTTTCCACCCAAGCCAGAGACACCCATATTGAATAAAACAGAAAATGCTTTTGGATTGCTGGTATCCTATTTGGAAGTTATAAGTGTGTTCCCGGTTTCAGATTAGAAAGATGCAGAAAGACTACTTTGGGACTACGAATGAAAAGCAAACTATGAAGAAAAGAAATCAACAGGTCTCATAAAAATTCCAGGGTCATAGGTTTTGATTCAAGGAGAATAATTTTTTTAAAAAAATCGAAAGTGGAGGATTCGATTGGAGGGATGGCTGGTTATGAATTTTGCTTCATCAGCTTTACAAATTTATAGCCTATCCCATTAGTTTTGAATAACATTCAGCTGGTCAGTCCTAAGTATATTGTTGGGTTTGTCACATATCGGCTCTGAATAATTTTAGTGAGTTGTATTTTGGTTAATAAAAAAATTTTATTTTTTTAAATTAATTTTTAAATTAAGAGCGGCCTATGAAACTTCTTGCAAGTCTCTTTTAGGAGCCCGTAAGGCCTAACATTTATATTGCTTACAAGGCCTAACAGAGTTAGAGTGATTGTTTCACCCTCAAAGATTAAAAGTTTAGTGTTTGCCTACAATAATTGTGGATATCTTATCAATAGGTATATTAATAGGTTCTGCCTTCCTTATTACTTAAGGCGATGACTGATAATTTTGAATAACTTTTAAATTAATATAAGCCTGTAAAACCAATTTTAAATAATTTTAAGAGGCCAGTTATGCCTAACATATACCACCACGTACCATCTTCAGGTTTTTTATTTTTATTAAAAATTACCGTATTTTCACCAATATTTAATTATATTTTTAATGTCTGATATATCATTTAGTCAATCTCATCTTCTAGGATTGATGTCTTCCAATCCTTGCAAATCTCATGCGTGACATCAGAACCGTTGTAACCGTTGGACAACCCCCCATATTAAAACCCTCCCACCTACCCCGAATACCCTCATCTCTCATCTTCTCCCACGCACAAGTAAATAAGATTCAAACCTCAAACAAGAAACCAAAAGAGCTGCCCAGTTTCTCAGCAACAATCAATGCCACAAAAACGACAATCGAAGATGACCACACCGGTCTTTGGAAAATGGGGCAATCTTACCGCCAATGGAACTAGTTAAAATGCATAAAATAAACTCGATGATAAACACGCAGACACATGCATAGAACTTAACTCCAGACAATCTCTCCTCGAATTGAATGATTCGATTAATTTTGCATTAAAGAGGTTAGAAATTTTTCTGATGAAAATTTTGATGGGAGAAGAAGACAATGGGGGCAAGGTGGGGCAGTGGCAATGATACGGGAGTATGGACGATAGCAAGAGGTCGGCTGCTCAACCACTCTGGGTCTGGGGGGGGAGTCACAATCGGGGAGACTCTGCTACACCGGCCAAGCCAGCCGCCCATGCTTTCCACCTCATCGGGAATTCCATGGCCAAAATACGCAAGGGATGACAGCAACCCCTCCCTCCATCCCAACCCTTGCCACCACGTGTTTCACAGGTCGAAGACTCCTCCCTTTCCCTCCAACCTTCTCCCACCATTGATCTCTCTCCGTCCCAACGACAAGACAGCTCACTTTAACTCACTCTCTCCCGTAACAATTACACCATGTAAAAAAAAAAACCCAATAATGCGACTGGGCTGCCGGTTTCAATCCCGGGAAAGAAAAGGGCTTGTCGCATCTGACTGTAAAAGTTAGTTGCAAAGATATAGAATGTGAATTGGCAACCATATACCCGGCATTTGAGGGTGGTAGAGGAAGAAGAAAAAGAAACCGTATAAATTGGAGTCTCGAATTTGTGCCCGTTGTTTACCGTCATTACCCAGATTCTCCACAAAGAAGAAGATAAAACTACACAATACCCAGATTCTTGAACTGCCTTCTCTAGCATTATTATTAGCTAGTGATTTCTACACAGGTACAAATTCCAGTCTTCCCATTTTTACCAAGCAAAAGTAAAATTTCTAATCCTTATAGCACGATTTTGTTTTACTGTGTGATTACCATATGCTCATATAATAAGAAAGACAATAAGAGCACAACACCCACATTATTGCAGGGCTTTCTCATCATTAACTGGTAATTTCTACAGAAGCAAAGACTTCCAATATTCACATTTTACATTCGCATAACCAAGCAAAACTTACCTTCCACTAAACTTGTGTGTTAATACCATTTCTATGAGTTCTTTCTGACGCTTAGACTATTCTTTCTGTTCTTATTATCCTTTCTAGTATGTACACCAGAACTAGAAACTTGCCAGTACTTCCATCTTCCTTGGTAGAAGAAAGAGCGCAGAGAATGGAAAGTTGTTAATGACACAAGTCTATAATGGCAGGCTCTAGAAGTTGAGGATGAGACCAACCATGGGGGCCCTGGTGGGGATCCCCTTCCTCCTCTTTGCATTGGCAGTCCTGAAATTGGTGATGATGGTTGGTGGTGGTGTTGAAGGTGTGAAGCTCTGCACACTCTTGTCATGGCTCCCGCTGTTGCTGGAGAAGGAGTCCTCTGAGTCAACGTCTGAAGCTCTCTTCTTCTTCCTTGGATGCTTAGACATTCCATTGAGCTAAGAATCACACAAAACATAGAAAATAATCAGGCTTTCATCCATAGCAGGCAAAAACCAAACAACTTGCATAAAAGGTTAGCTATTTTGGAGGTGGGGAAGAAAATTGAAGCCAATGTTCTCCAACTGATTACCTTGCAACCAAGCGAGCAGAATCTAAAGGAGTCAAGGAGGCTCCTTTCACAGACCTCACAGGTGTTGGTGACACCCTTCCCAGGCCTGGGTTGAGGCCTCTCGTTGATGAAAACAACTCTGGCACTGTTGATAATGTATGTCTGCACACCTGATATATCAAACACCTTCTGAATCTCATTCACTCTGATCACATCATGGTATGATGACCTCCTAATCTGCATATCAAAGATTCAACACTACCCATCAAAAACCAATCCTCCATTATCAAAACAAGAAGAAAAAGAAGAAGATGGTGGAGACTGACCTGAATGGCACGGTGGTCTTTGTGGTGAGCAAGACATAAAGAACAGAGCGCCCCATTCATGCAATCCAAGCAATACATATTGCACTCGCTCCTGTGCGAATCTGCGTGGTTCTCGCATTGGACGAAGAAGCTCGTCTGCAGAAGCGGCTGCAGCCATGGCGGCCACACGTTGTCATCCTTCACCATAACAATAAAGAAAGAAGAAAGCATCAAAATCACATTCACCATTGCATGCAACCAACGAACCAAAAAGAAGGAAAAACAGAGCAAGCTCCCACACCATGACTCTGTTCTTCAGCCTGAACTCAAAGGTGAGCTCCTGGTCGATCGCCAGCTTGCTGCGGCAGCCAAAAACAAGCTAAAGCTAAAATGGGCAGCCCACAAAATCACTCCTTATCCCCTCCTTCAACAGAATTCAGAGTGGCACACGCGAACCAGTGAAAAACAGAGCAAGAACAGAGGAAAGGTCGAGTCTTTCCAAGAGGAAGAAAAGGAAGGTAACGGTGTGAGCTGTAGGTGGAGCTCAGGAGGTTGTTTGCGTAGCTAATAATGGTGGTGAAAGTGGAAGAGAAGGAGCAGGGAAGGAGCAGGGGAGGGAAGAAGAGAGGGAAGGTGAAGGCGGCCTTCCTTCCTCCGTGTAGACAAGGAGAGCTTCCTTCTTGGTCTTATCAACCACTTAAAGTCTTACTCCGAGCCTAGCTCCAAAGCATGAGTCTAGGTTCCTCCCCCTCAATTTTTTTTTTTGGTTGGGTGAGGGTTGCTATCATAATACAACAAGATCATAATACGTAAGATAAGTTTGCATTAATGGTAATCTCATCTCATAAATGATGTATAAATATTATTTTAGTATTTTTGTTGGAGCGGACATAAATATAGGTTAGGGATTTGTTACAGCACTTAAATCTCTTTAATTAGTATTATTTAAAAATTTAACCGTAATAAATAAGTTAATTTCTTTCAATTAAATAAATTTAAATTAATCAAACACGTGTTACATCGGGCTTAATGTAACAAGTATTATAGCAAATTTCTTGTCTATGATGCGATAATAAATTTGTCCTAATACCCAGCGTCCAATAAGAGGCTTTGAAAAAAAAATCTTATTGTTTTAAATATAGTTGTTCATTTAAATTATATTGCTATAATTTTTTAATATAAACAAAAATAACTTCATCATTTAACTCTCCTTATAATCTAACCGTTGATATTAAAGTTATCTTATATAAAAATATTGGTTAACGTTGTAATTATTCTCTTAAACAATTACCACGATAACAACATAATAAATTTGTTATCATATCTATTTATTTGTAATGAGGTTAATTATATTTTTTAGTGATAAAAATAATAAATATAGTAATTTAATTAGTTATTTCTCTTATGTGCAATAAAAAGCTAATTATATTTTTAAATTTTGCAAAATCATTATAACTAATAATTAAATCACTAAAAAAAATATCATTAATCACAAAATAATTATATTTGGCAATCCCATCCAAATTATTTATTTTTAAAAGAATTACTAAACTAAATTTTGACTAGAACTATTTCAGAAAATTTAATTTTTTCTCTTTTTATTGATAATTACATTTATTTGATTTCCCAATAAGACAATAACTAGTATTATTAAAAATTAGTTTTTTATAATAAACGTGTGAGTGTGTGTGTATATATATATATATATATACAGACACCTTAATAGGAAAAATACAATAACATTTTTTCAAAGAAAAATACAGCAATATTACCGCCATTAAATTTGTTTGTAGTAAGTGTAACCATTAACAATATCGCTCAGGCTATAATTGAGCTCCTCATACAACATTAATTAATTTGATTTGCCTTGAACTTAATCTAACTAGCTACTTCATCATAATTATTGGATAATACTAAACCAATTTCTTCATGACAATTAAAAAAAGTCTCATTAGACCTCAATTAGATTTTGCAGCTCAGGAATTCCTTATCACTGAATTATCTTCTGCTACCATGTATTCTATGATCATATAACTATATATTTAATATAGCTGTATTATAATTTATTCATATTTTATACACCTAATACGTATCGAATGCATCATGGCGGCATGAGTTCTAAAAAGGCACCCATATCCACATGATTCATGATGCAATTGTAGTTTATAATATTTGTCTTACGCTTAAATTAAGATTAGTGGTGTTTTCTAATGATGGCCTTTGGTAGTTTTTAGTGATCTAAAATTATTTATCTAAAAGAGTTATTGCATAGTTATATCCAAAAATATAGAAAGAAATCACAATAATTAATATTTTTTTATATAGCTTAAGATTTTTGAAACAAACTCTATTTGAGAAATAATAGATATAGCCAACAAACCATAATTTCAACTTGACTATATCAAAAAATTTGTGCATAATCTTTAGGAAGTTAACTAATATATACATTAGATTGTACTTGCCTATTAAGGTGAGCTCATGCCTCCTCAATGGTGAGAGTTGATTTAAACTTTATTTTTTCTTGGGTTATAATAATAAAATTAATTTGTTTATATTTCCTAATGGCATGATCAAGGCCGTCATCGTTGAAAGCATGTTTTTACTAAGTCTTTTATGTGATATAAATACTGATATATGAATACCTTGTATCATAATTTATGTTGGCTGCTCATTAACTTAGTGAGTAGTTGGAGCATGTAGTATGTGCATGACGTTTTCTATGTTGAAGTTTGGACATTAGCCAAGATGGTCTTTTTTGGTTCTTGGCAAGTAGCTAACAATGGCTTGTTCAATTGAAGAAGGAAATTTTGCTTAAAACTAAATGTGGCCCCCTATATAATATTGAAGTTAGAGATGGCTATACCTATTCTATCTAATTCAATCTCGAAATTGGATTGGTTAGCTTGTCCATGTTTTGCTCCCTTTGCCAGCCAATTTAGGAACAAAAATCTATAAATAATGCATGAAATTGGGCTGGGATTTTTTTTTTGCAATTCTTCTCTCCATTTGGCTACTTACTTAATTTTGAAAGAAATCCATAATAGCTTTAGAAAACAAAGGAATTCATATTATGTTTTTGGATCATTTGGGCACATGAAGAATTATTTTGGATATTTTTTTGTTGCTTTTTTCCCCCCAATTTTCCCACTTTCATGCTTCAATCTGTCCTAGTGGATTTCCTACCAATCCCACTTTGGGTGTTGTAATTGGTCTGCATTGGTTTCATTCACACCATGGATTAGATTACCTAACTTCAATTTGGATCTTTTACAGCTCCCAAATCTCTAATGACACATCATATGGAATATTTAAATGTAGTTGTGAGAATAAATGAATGAATAATTGAATACAATTATATAGGGAAAAATAACAGGAGTGATAAAGAGCTATCATTTATGTAAATTTTAATTAAAAATATTTTTGGTGATAAATAATAATAATAATAATAACACAAAGTATAGCTCAAGTTTCATTATAATGACCATGGATACAAAATTTCAACCACAATTTGAGATGGAGACAAAAGGGAACATATTTTTCTAAAATGAGGGAAGCAGACTAAACCCTTTTCTTTTAGTGAGCAACCCTCCAAAATAATCCAAATTGCCAACATAAACTAGTTTAAGCACCCAACTAAGTTATTCATGTCAAGCTCTGCATAGCTCATGAACCAATATTTAGAAGGCCAATTACAGTAGCACATAGTTGATGATTAAGGATGCAAATGAGTCTAGTTGAATCGAACATCACTCCATTCATTATCTACATCGAGTTATTACCCTAATCAAACTGTCTTAAATTTTCCATTAATTTCTAATAATACCTCAATCAAGAGAAACTAATGAGAAATTGACACCCAACAAATGGTACAAATGGTAATATCAGATAAAAATATGATTAAATAAAAATAAATAATAAATAAATAAAAGATAAGAGAGGATTTTTTTAAAAAAAAAAGAGATGATTTGGTGTTGACTTGTTTGACCTGACGTGGGCCTGGACTATTGACCTTTTGCGGGTCAAACGTGGCGTCTTCAGCACGGCTCGGACACGGCTCTTAATCGGACCCACGGCCCAAAAGCCAAATTGTGTTTTGGCTGCATCGTCGAACTTTCCACAGACTGGGCCCGGCCAACTAACACCTTCCCCCTCTCATAATCGGTCACATCGTCCGTGTCCGAATTCAGGATTTTTTCCCTTATTTGGGCCGTCTTCTTGTTTCAGAGTTTGTGATCGAGTTCGAGGAGCAGCCATTGTATAAAATGCATTTTATGATTGTGGTATATTAAAGTTAAATTCTACTTTTAAAATCAAATTTCATTTTTATCCCCTTGAATAATTAGATAGAGATAATTACACGTATCTTAGAGATAAAATTCTAACTTTACAGATAAATTCTCATTTTTATCTCATCTAAAATAACAAAGTATCTTATTTTTATTTCATCTTAGATGATTATTATATAAATAGATTCTAAGTTTAAAGATATATTCTAATCATAATTTATTTTATTTTTATTTTATTTATATTATATTTTAATTGACTAATTCTCTTACTTTTTATTTCATGTTATTATTAAAGCAGTTTCCTTTTTATTTATATGAGTTTATACATTTTACTTGATCTCATTAATTAATGGGTAAAGTGATTGTGAACCCGGGGCAAAAATTTTTTTTTTGCCCTGAGCTCAAAATCACTTTAGCCATTATAAAAAATACAATTGAGAAGGATAAATCAATTGAAAATATTAGTTCATTGTGGTGGAAAATTGGACAGATACCCTCAATGACACATCAGTCCATAAATCACACATAAATCCATATATATCTTGTTTTTTTATCATATCTGATCATGACATTCTACAATTAGGTGCTTACTATCGACACTATTATAAATTGAAAATGAAGAAGTGTTTACGCGATCATCTTTGTATTTGTATTTATAATAATTTTAATT
This sequence comes from Piper longum, assembly GCA_032619315.1. Lineage (NCBI taxonomy): Eukaryota > Viridiplantae > Streptophyta > Magnoliopsida > Piperales > Piperaceae > Piper > Piper longum. The sequence continues at coordinate 18,913 of JAVDBV010050089.1, forward strand.
AAGAAGGGCGTTGAGGTGAGCCCGGGGTTAAAAAAATTTCCTGCCCCGCACTCAAATCTGGGCTATCCGATTTCCTTCTAAGTTCTAACATAAGACAAGATTAGTTAAATTATAGTTGATTGGAAAACATTAATATTGTAAAGATATTTGAGAATCAATAGTTTCTAATGCTGTTTTATCTGCTTTGAAAAAAAATCTATTTTATCCATATTTTAGAGGAATGATAATCAAAGTGATTTTTTTTAATAGATCTGAACCGTCATGATAACCGTGGCTTAGATCAAAGTTTATTTATTATTTTTTAATAATGCTCACATCTGTACTTGCTGATTATAAAAATGGTCTAAATTTATCCTTATTAAAAAAATAATAAATTGACTTTGATTTAAGTTAACGATTACAAAGACGGCTTAGATTTATTTTTAAAAAATCACTTTAATTATCATTCCTCTAAAATATGGATAAGATAGATTTTTCTTTTCAAAGCAGATAAAACAGCATTAGAAACTATTGATTCTCAAATGTCTTTACAATATTAATGTATTCCCATCAACCATAATTTCACTAATCTTGTCTTATGTTAGAACTTAGAAGGAAGTTATAGTGCTTGGGCCACTTTACTCCCTGCGCGTAGGAAATCCTACGCATCATTTTTATATATAGAGTGTTTTTTTTTAACCTGAAACGGTTATTAGACAATTAGTAATCATCAATACCGTAAAATGGATTAGTTTTATCAATCCGATGGATGATATTTGAGGTGCGTTGGGTACCCTGAAAGCATTCCGCCGTAGGCACCATAACTTCCTCAGAAGCAAACGAATTAGCAAAATTGTGTGTGAATTTCGATCAAATATTACAACAATTAATTAATCAATGCTATTAAGTTCATATTAGTTACAGAAACGAATTCTTCTTTTACAAGTTACTTAAGCTTTTGAGAAGAAACTCCTCTGATGCTTGTCTTAATGCGGCAAAAAAATATATAAATATGTCTTCGTGTTTATCTTCTACCATATTATTTTCCCAAATGTAATTAGTTGGTGGAAAAGTCATCCATAGATTTTTTTTAAACGTCAACGCTGTGGATTAAATTATCAGGCATGAGTCAATGTTAAGGTTGCTTGGAGTTCACAACTCTCTCAATTTGCATTTTCTGTATGATAAGACAAAACTTTAAAGCATTCAATTTTGACGCGAAGTGTGAACTCCCAACCAAAACATCCCTCTATTCAAAGAAGATAAAGATCTCTTTTTTGTCAATTAACAGGGTTGATGTTGGAATTACACTATTTTACAAGGACAAACATGCACATAAACCATAACTTTTTTTGCAAGTAGAAATTGCATGGAGATTATTCTCAAAAGTTTGTAGCTAGCTAGGAAAGTATAAATGGATAGATTTAGTTGAAAGATTGGATTATTTTTCATGGTTTAAATAATATATGCCCATTACAAAAATGTGTACTATTATATATAGGTGGAGGCAAAAGGAATTTAGTGAACAGCCGTTAAAAAATTAACCCATCCAACTTCCAAATTAATTGGATCAATGTGTTCAACTGTCGCATGCTGCTCGTTAATATTTTTATTTCTTCTTTTAAACTGTCAGCAAATAATTGAAGTCACAGGAAAGGACATAAATCCCAGCTCACCTTCTTGGTGTGTGATTATTCTGATTGCCGTTATAACAATAACAGATGTGTATCTAATCAAACAAGTAGTCAGTGGGTGAAACAATAGTAACCAAATGTTGAGTAGAAAAATAGCTGGCTAAACATTAATTGAGGGCATCGCCAGAGCAACCCATTTTCCTTTCCATGGTCATTGAGCGTTTGGCCAATTTGTATTTAAAATTTTTATTTCTTTCATCTCATTAAGAAAAAAAACAAGCATGGAGCATGACCAAATTAATTTAAATGCAACTATCAAACCAGGCATTTTTAATGAAACTACGCATGCAACAAAACAAAAATACCCACTTGGTAAAAAATTAATAATAATGTTTTGTATGCCCATGACAACTCACAGGTCGGCATTCTTGCCTAATATCTCCACCTTGGGGACAGATTAGATTTATGGGCATTAACTTCAGCTTTTTCGTCATCAAACAGACCGACCACCCAAAAACTGCTTTTGACTTACCTCAAGTCAGTTAACAACCATCCCATGGCTGACAGAAGTCCACCAAACTCTTCATTTTGACAAATTCAGTGTACTACATTTATGAAGGAACTGCATTTGGATGATCCACATTGTTTTTAGAACACGGTTTCCGTCCTGGCGGGTGGAAAATTTTACTGAGGGAAGTTGTGAGGAAGTTCCCACAGTGACCAAGAATCTGCCATGTGAAATTTGCGTATATATGAATATTAAGCATACGTATCACAGTTCAATATTCCAATACATATATGACAATAATTCACATACGAAAGACATAGACTAGGACTCTATCTTCGAAAAACTGGAAGTCATCACCTGATCAACTGGTATTCCATTTCTCCCACTCTTCAAGGGCAGTGACAACTTTTGAACAAAAATGTTGTAACTGGCTCCAAGTGTAATAAGGGCTCATCGGTGTAAGTTGAGATACAAACAGGGCACAACAAGCTCAATGGTCCAAGTAGCCTATGTACTTCGACCAATCGCAATATAAACAGCACTTTTAGACCCAATACTTGCTGTTATAAGATAATATAACAGCCACTTCTGAAGGAAAAAACAGAGCAGTTCACACGATAACCAATATTCAGAACTTTAAGTTTAAAAGCCTATCCATTCCTCTCAAAACTATGGACAACAAAATGAAGATCAGAACCAATTAATGACTTCTCATCCATCTTTTCGTTTTTCCATCTTGAAATTTTTTTTCAAAGCCACCCCCCAATAGCCACCTTTGAGCCCTCCTGTAAATCTTGTAAATCGATTTCACATCCGTTTTCTACAGTGTGCTCAACTAAATAAAATCTCACAGCCACACTCAATTGCACAAATCTCATTTGAAATAACAAACTCACCAAAGGAAATAAAGCAAAGAACACAAGTCAAAGAAAATAAAAAAAGCAAAGCAAGAGACGGTGAGACAGAAGTCCACAACTTTCACTGCAATCAAAGAACAAATGATCCTTAAGTGACTTAATGCCAATTGACTTTCTTCAGAATATTATAATCAAGCGAATTAAATGATTTCAATCCCATTTAAGGATCCCATCACATCACAATGAGTCAAATGATCTAAAGCTGCCCAGAAAAGGACTCTTACACAGAGCCAAGGCGTCCAATTATATTTTGCTTTCACTGCAACATGCAATTTGAAGAAAACCAGCTCAACATCAGTCAAGAAATAAAATAAGAATTACAAACCAAACTAAATTGATCTACAAAAACCCTCACACCGATAGCCTTCCCTATGATGCAGCCCATTGTTCGCAGCAAGTTAGTCAAGCCAAGTCGAGCTTCTCGACACCAAAAACCAGCAAGGTAACTCAAGGTAAATAACCTTACAGAAGAGTTTACTCCTTCCGCTGGCTTCACACGTCACTATTTGATGAGCAGGTGTGAACAATATAGCAGACATCACTAAGATGATGACACGAAATACTAAAATCTCAATGCTGATCATTTATTCACAAACAAAAACACTTCTTTTTTTTTTTAAGATCAGATCTCTTTCTACCCTCAGCTTTTTTTAATACAAGTAATTTACAAAATTTTCATTGTTTCTCAGAGCTCAAGCTATTCCAGAGAGCGAAAAAATAAGATCATGAATTTGGAACTTTACAGTAAAAAATAATGTAGTAATGCACACAACGAAAAACTACAGGCCAGCGCCTATATCTACATCTTGCCTTTCCTCGTCATACAAAGCCTGCACGTAAAGAGCAATAGCAATTGAATCGGAGTTTCCTGATGTAATTATAGAAACAAAAAAGATAAAGAGAGAAGACAGATGACAGCAATTAATCACAGAACATAACATTATATTTAAAAAGAAAATGACTCACCAAAAGCAAAAAGCTTTTTACAAAACGTCTCATTAAAATGTTCATTCAATTATACCAGTAATCCTATGTTTAAGAAATAAGCTTACCCTCTTTCCTCATTCCTCATCTAGGAAAGATCTTGCAGAAAAACATAGATTGAGGAACAGAACTGTAAGTTCTTTTGTATGGCTAGCCAACAGGTTCATTGTGAAAAAATGTGAAATGCACTATTGTAATGAACCACAAGGGAGTGAAGGAAGACTTAAATGATCTGGGAAGGAAGTAGTTGGAATACAATGAAGTGCAATTTAAGAATGAACATGTCCAGTGAAGTGAAGGCTACGATCAGTCTCAGGTCATTTGGGATTAAGAAAAAGATGATAATTAACCAAGATAACAACTGATTATTATATTGATGTTGACTCGGAAAATAGACCCACAAAGTGTTAATATTTGTAATTATATTAATGATATGTAGCCCATTGTCACACTCGGATTACTAAAAGAATCTCGAAATACCAAACAACTGTTTGTTGTTTAATAGGAGATGAAAGGCTTTAAAGCTTTTCTATAACTATGAACTCATTTGTCTCATTCTGAAAATAGGACAAGATAAGAGAAGACAGGATGTGAGAGAAAAAGAAGAAGGATATAAAGATAAGAAGAGAGATAAATATTATTCACCAGTTTAATCTTATATGAGTATTAAGTGAGAAAAATCTTGTAATCTCAATAGTATAAGTTGGGTGAGTAATCTTCTTATACATCTCTACATGTTTGATGGCTATAATCTTTGGTTTAAAGTTCATTGTGGTCCCGTGGTTTTTTATTCTCGATATAAGGAAGGTTTTCCACGTTAAATCTCTATTCTTTTGGCTTTGTTTTGTCAGATATTTCTCGGGCATTATTAATACCACTGTTAGGCTCAATGGGCCCCCAAAAGGGACTTGTAATAGGTGTCACGAACCTCGCTTGATCCAAAAAACTAGCTTAAGGAATCAGGATTTCCCATCAGCCTATATACAAGTCACCAGTCACCTCCAAATATGATGTGAGAAAAACCCAACACAAAGAACATAACAAGTTCATTCAAATAGCCAGAGAGGAAAATAATTATAAAGTGATCAAGAAGACACCGCCCAAAGCAACACAGGTATTTTACCCTTTGATAATCACTGTCAGCTGCCAAAGTATTCTCTAAATTTGAAAAACATTTCTTCTGCTTCTCTGAATTTTATTTCTCAATGCCAATCGTGACAAACCACGTCAATATTTCAACTAAATGCCTCGTACTAAAGAAAACTAATCTGATGAATAAATGGGATTGTTCCTCTAATCTAATCAATGAGGATCATTTAGTTCAAGTCAAAATTCTGCACACATTATGCCTAGGTTTTGATGCCACAAATTTAAAGACCTTAAATGGAAACAGCTTGTCAGGGATAAAAGATTGCAATCAAATTGATGCAAATATACAAGAAATGGTGCTCTCAGTACAATAAGACAGCAATAAATGCTCGACAAAAGAAAATACCTTGTTTCGGAAGTTTCTCATTGTCAATACTAGGACATTACGCAATCTACAAAACAGAATCAAGTAACATGAAATGTAGAGCAAAATAAATTAATTAGAGGCACCTATTCATAAAGCAACTATTCTAAAAAAAATGTAACAACCTGATATCCCATCCATCATGGCTTTCAGTAGAAAAATTTTTGTACTGACGCTAGGCTGTCGAAGAAATGAGCAAAATTTAGGATGTACACGTTCAGTTTCACAAAAATTGATGCATTTATTTGCAATTTTTCATTGGAATAGAGAAAGGCCTCTGAAGTTGAGGCTCATTGTGGTTAAAATGAGATAGCTTACATCAAACATTCTAATCTTCATTTGCAGTTGCTGAGATAAAATCTGGAGAAGTAAATGTTTAGAGTCAACTACAACTGTTTCAATATGCATGATAGGCAACATCCGCATGATACAACACATTAACAATAGAAGCCAAAATCCTACCCACTGACAAAGAAAAGCTTCTAATACAAACATCAATATGTAGTCAGAATACATTTACACTATTGGCTATTGCCGATGCAGTTATAGAATGTGGCCTTACACCATATTCAGCTAAGAATACAAGCAAAGACAAGGTGAAAACATACTTCTCATCCTCAGCCACCTAAAAAAATTCTAAACCCATCAGCTGCGCAAAATTATTGAACAAAGTATGAAATATAGGTATGGAACATTTGGAACCTTCAAATCATGCACCAAGTTAGAGTTCTCCTCATGATCACTCTTCCCTCGAGTAAGATCTTTCAGAGCGGCAGTTATAGCATCGTTTTGCTTTTCATTTAGTGCCTAGCTTATGAGAAAGACTATTAAACAATTAATCATGGCACCTGTAATTAATGAAAACACTAAAGGAAATGCATACAAGTACAACTACCGACCATACGCAAATCAGAGAATCTTTTCTCTAGGACATACTTTGCACTCAACAACTGCAACTCCTAAAAGTTGGTTATTCAAAAAAGTTACGAAAAGAGATGCATCAATATATGATTTTTACTTAAAAATCAATTCATTTTGTATAATTAAAACTTATATACCCTAACATAGGCTTGGGTTATCTGATCACGAAGTCTCAAAATCTCCTCCTGCTGTATCCTAGCTTTTGATATAAGTTCCTGTTTAGCATGAATATGTATTTGGTATTGCAAGTTTAGAGATGCAAAAACAGAAGTAAAAATAGTACGTTATATCACCTTAGTCTCGTGGTCCAAGAAAGAACTATCATCCCCCTTCAAGGTCCTTTGACTAGAGTGTTCTTCATTGTCATTCCTGAAAGAAGGCTGAATAAACTTGAAATGAACCTTTTAAGAGAAAATAATTAAGTATGGAGAAAACTCCTACTTTGGTAGCTGGAGAAGATTTGCAAGTTAATATATTCGTGAAGAGTATTAACAAACTTCTAATTATGTCGGTTGGTGAATCAAATCAAGATGGAGCACACACGTCGGGCAGACCCATTCCAAATCCTACTCAGTGTGGTTTTATATACTTATGAGGGTTCTGACATTAAGGCCATGCAGCATAAAAGTGACAACTTGTTTATCATGGCTTGATGCCATCGATCTAAACTTGAAACAATGAATAGGTGACATAAAAGCCATGCCCCTGATCCCAACCTAGCTAAAATGATGTTGATGACGATGATGATGGATAGGAGAAGTATGTACAGCATTTATAAGAAAGAACACTGATCTATATTGTTACAATTATTAGCCAATAATTATAAAGTTCCTTGCCCATGTAGGTCGGTACGCTTCATACTCCAAGAACACGGTTCATGTTTTAAACAACGTTGAACAGTAGAACTCAAGCCTTCATGCTCCAAGAACACGGTTTGTGTTTTAAACAACGTTGAACAGTAGAACTCAAGCCTTCATACTCCAAGAACACGGTTCGTGTTTTAAACAACGTTGATCAGTAGAATAGAATTCTATACCACTGTCCCTATTAAAGTGCATTCGTATCAATCTTCAATTCACAATTACGTTCTGTGGCAAATCCTGTATGACGCTCATATTTATTCATAAGTCAAATTTGATTTTATTCTTAATACACACATAATACAACAGCACCCCATGATATTCACAGTCGTATTATCCTATTGGATGATAATGTTCTATAACAAAGACTCGAACAGTAATAGTACACGCAAGCCCCTCTTCATTTTTCTGTTTCGCAAACAGTGATAATCACCTCAGCCTTCTATATAAGCTATAAAATCATTGCTACGATCATCAGAGGCCTAAATTGGTTGTCATTATCAGAACACATAAGCTCAATTTCTAGAAATGAGGATTAAGAAACAACAAATGAACGAGAGAAGTTTGATGTGAACCTCGCATCAAACCCGTTCTCCTGAAACATGATGGAGGAGGCGCAGGTCGAATACTCTCCAACCGCCGTCTCATCGCTCCATAATTCCGGTTGCCGGCACAGCCATCTACATGAACGGGGGAAAGAGGTAGCGCCAGCTGCTCCCGCCGCCGCACGGCGAAGGATCTAGCCTCTGCGTCAGCCGCACTTCTCGTCGGATCTGGACAAAGATTTTTCCAGTCGATGTCCGCCGTCGACCGCCGCCGGTCGATCGCCGCCGATTTCGGTGGTTTAGGGCTAGATAACGCGAAATTAGCGGCAACGGATGGCACTGGTGGCCGGTCAGCATTATATATTGCGGGCAGTTGGGTCGAGTTTCGCCACACCCGTATATAAACCCGTTTGTTGGGGAAATTGTTTTTTCTGCAAAATATATTTAATGGAATCTAATTGCAATAGGAATACTTTTGCAAAATACAATACTACCGTAAGTTTCGTTTTGCTATAATTATAAAAAATTACAGGGTTTATATAATAATGTTTTGTAGATGAGTGCGATTATTTGATAGTATTAAAACAAATATACACAATCAAATTTTTCATCCACCGTGGTGGGGGGAGTAGAGTTGGTAGATAAGAAGAAAAAAATAGAATATGAGAGAGAGAGAGAGAGAGAGGGAGGACAACAAAGAAGACAAGGGTACATGAATAAAAAATGGAGGGATGACGAAAAGTTGATGTTAGAAAGGAGAAAAGCTGAGGGTTACGACTAGTTAGGGATTAAGGATAAAAAAAATTAGCGAGAATAAAATAGATGATAATTATTTATAATTAAGTTATTGGATGATTACAAATATTGTGATAAAATTATATTAAAATTTTATAAATTTTAATATCAACCAAACACTTAAGTATCATATATTTTAAATTGGTTATATATATATAGTAAAATTTATCTAAGTCAAGGGGTAAGAAAATTTGATTACCCTAAATTCTAATTTAAGTTATCCTTGTAATCGGACAGTAGGGGACAATCGTGGTGGGTGGCGATGGAAGGGGGCAGGAGAGGCGAGGGGGGTGGGGGGGGGGGGGGGGGGGGG
>JAVDBV010050089.1:27901-64320 GCA_032619315.1 Piper longum
GTGGGGTGGCGGTTAGCAATGACGCGTAGCGGAGGCCCGGGGGGTTGATCATAGAAAAAATTACTGTTAAAAAGGAGAAGAGTTGAAGGTTAAAACTAATTAGTGTTTGAGGATAAAAAGAGTTGGCGAGAATAAAAGAGATAGTAATTATTTATAATTAAATTATTGAATGATTATTAATTCACAATTTAATAATAGTTTATACTAAAATTTTAAAAATTTATGGAAGACTTTTACTGACTATTTTATGAGGTTTATGGTTCCATTATTTTAAGTTTATTTGTTTAAGAATACAAAATTATAAATGATAATAATGACTAAAAATGTATTTAATAAAATGCTATAAACTATAAAAAGATAGCCGCTAAAATTTTTACAAAATGATACCCAATAAAAAATATTTTCTTATTTTTTAAAAAATATTCGAATAAAATTCTGATCATAAATAAAACTGTCAAAAGTTGTTTTATGAGCTTTGTCATTTCTTATAATTATGATTAAAAATATTATGATAAATTTTTATTGAAATTTTATAAATTCTTTATATCAACCACACACTTAAGTATCATATATTTTAAGTTGGTTATATATATATATATATATATATTATTTTTCTTTTTTGTAGAAAAAAAGGTAGAGGTGGAAATTGCAATCCACGACTAAGAACTCTTGCTGGTGTCACATATTGGGGGTTTTCAGGGGTTCCACAGAGCAGGTGGAAACGAATCGGTTGAGAGAAGTGACAGAAGAAGTGTGTGGTTTGGTGTCCAGGGAAGGATAAAATAAGAGCAGAGAGTTAGAGTCATAAAATTAATGGCCTTTGCTTGCTGGGTGCAGGACAAGATTTGGCGAGAGAGAATGACTCGACGTGCAATTGCTTCGGTTTACTCAGTCGCCGATCCTGATCTCAAGCCCCATGCACCAAGTGAAAATGCCCAAATTAGCCACCTCACTCTATGGCCTTACCTCGATCAAAATTAATTTAATTTGATATTAATCAATACAGAAATTTTACGATTTAATCATAGGTTGATATTTCTTTTACAAGTCAATATAGTTTCTATTCTACGTATGATTTAGTGATACTATTTTACTTAATTGCTTAAGTAAGTTTATTCACTTAGTTCGGGTTTAAATAGAAATTATTCACCTGAGACTCGTCGGCATTTTATTCTTAAAAAAAGTTTTTAAAAAATGGCATTGCCGCTGGATTTGGCTGCCCCTAACTAGCGCCGACTATGGACTAAGAGAGGACATGGGAGCTCTTGACCGGAGCCATCAATTAATGGATTTTTTGCGTTTTTACTTTTATCAATAGACTGATTGAATAGTTCCAATTTAATTTTTCGCCCAAATATAAATTAAAAGAAAATTGGGGATGATTAAGTCATTAAGAAAAAAAACAATAGAATATAAACCACTATTGAATCATGAATGGGTATCATGTCACCATTAAATAGCAAATTCCTTTAAATTTAGTAAAAAAAAAGAACTTCAGCTTAAGCTCAAACCAAACCGATATCATAGCCAAGGTTTTGCTCAATCTTATTCTTATTACAAATTTGGTGCTCTAGTTTTTGTTTGACCTAACATCAAATTCGACTCGGCTAAAATTTGAACTAAAAAATACAAACAAATTAAATTATATTATAACATAATTCAATTTCACCCATGTTACCACCTGCCTCCTTCCCTTGGATTTGCCTTTGTAAACCAATAAACTTGACTGTATAATTAAAAGGAGCTAGTCATAAATAATTATTTTCTCAAAACAAGAGAAAGATGAAAAAAAACGAAGACTTAGCAGAGGTGACTTATGAGCAAACATCTCTCTCTCTCTCTCTTCCAAGTCCTGACACAGACACGCAGGGGGTTAGAGTAAACAACACTGGTTTCAAAGTTGTCGCCTGCGTGGGTAGATGAGAAATATGAGGGCGGTAGGAAAACAAGTGCGCCGGGGTTGGTTGCCTACATCTTTATCACTTATATCATACACAATTTCCTACGTTTACACTAGTGCCGTTGGCATCCTTTCATTACTTTCTGAGTCTATAACCCAGGCGATGCAACTCAACATCAAGGTAGGAAGATGATGTGAGCTCTCATTGGGCTATTGCATTTGTCAACATTTGGATTGATCAGTTAGCTTTTATTTATTCAGATTGAGACTGATGTGTTTGACGACCCCCATATTCTCTTCCCACCTGGTGACGATATTAGAATCTCAATTAACTAATTAACATGTCTTCTATGTAATATATATATATATATATATATATATGACATAAGATGATCACAGACAAAGGAATGCTGCCTCTTCAACATGTCTCGTTGGTCTTTTTTTTCCCTCTAGTCAATAAATTTACGTGAAAATAAATGATAATGACCTGGTTTTAATAATCATAGGTAACAAGAAAGTAAATAACATTTCTTACTTGGGCTTACATTTGATAATGTAAAAAATGAAAATGTAAATAATCAAGCGATAATAAGAAATTAATTAAAGAATAAAAGTAAATAATAATAATTTGTTTTAGAAATAGGTAAATATCTAAGGGTCTTATTTTCCAAACAGGCTTAGAAGAGTAGATTATCAGCAAATGGGATATTATCAATGGCAAAAATGCTAAATTCTAAAACTTATCCTCAAAGAAATTCCCAAGTCCATGGGCATTGAATTTTGATTGACTTTATTAGTCAAGGTTTGTGACTTAGTCAAGGTTTGTGAGTATGGAAAATAATGTTCTGCGTGTTTTATAATCAATATTGGTACTTATTTATTCTTGGAATAATAAAATTACAATTAAGATATTTAATGGATATATTTATGGACTTTTCTCTTTACCGCAATCTTTAAAACTAATAAACCAATAATTGTTATTGTTATATTATGCCATGTGTTGGATTTTAAGATTTGTTAAACATTGTGTTTTAAATGTCGGTTGCTTAATTTTACCAGTTTTTTTAACTATTATTAAACCTTTTTTTGATGGTTGTTTTAGAGCATTTACTGGAATTTACCACCATTCTTATTATTAAAAATAAATATGAGAATGAGTGTAGATGTCTTCATTTTTTTAGGAAATTTTTGATAAATCGTAAAGATTTGATGTAGTTATTTCATAAAAAAAGAATAAAATCAAGCCTAACTTTCACAACTACCTATAAATCTCCAAGAATTATAAAAAAAATATTCTTAATACTTAAAAATTTTAAAACAAACAATATTAGACTCAATGTACCACTTTTTAAAAAAATATTATATATATATATATTATTACTTTTATTTATAAAGTTAGCCATTTAAAAATTTAAAATTTAAAACAAATATTTATCATTACATATATATATATATACACACATAAAGATTCGGGGGAGAGAACAAATATCTACCTTTGATTTAATAAAAAGATTTTAACAAAGAAGTATGATTTGATGGTTATTATGTCATATAATCACCTCATTAGCTCATAAAAGAAAGCAAGCCATGGCCACATTATAAAACCAACCAAAGCGTTTACCTTCCACCCGACTCGAAACCACTCCCCGCCACAACGACAATGGAGTACCACCACCGCTGGTCGGACGCGTCGGAGGACGACGGCCGGTGCCGGCGCCACCCGTCGCCGCCGCTCCACGGCGTCTGTCCTGCCTGCCTCCGCGAGCGCATCTCCCTCCTCTGCCCTGAATGCGCCTCCCCGCGCCCCTCCTGCTCCTGCCACCCCTCCTCCGCCTCTACCTCCGCCTCCACTTCCACCTCCGGCGCCGCCGGCCCCTCCGCCGCCTCGTCGTCGTCGTCCGACCACGCAGCCGTCGGCACCGTCGCCCCGATGTCCTACTTCATCAGCGCCGAGCCATCCCTCCGCCGCTCCCGCTCCGCCGCCATCCCCTCCCTCCGCTCCCGCCCTTCGGACGCCCGCCGAGCCGCGTCAGCCCCGGACCCGGCCCAGGCCCATCCCGAATACAAAAGGCGGAGGCTTTCGATCCTTTCGATCTCCAAGCTGCTGCATTTCCGGGTTTTCCGGTGGGAGAAGTCGAAGAGAGGGGGCGACGGCGAGGCGGAGCGGGTGGAGGCGAAGGGGAATGCCGAGAGGCTCTACCGGTCGAGGTCGGTGGGGCCTTCTTGCCGACCGCCCGAGCCGCCTTCGGCTGCGGCGGCGGGGAGCGGGGGAGGGAAGGGGCGGGGATGGCACTTCCCCAGTCCGATCAAGGCTTTTCGGCTGAGCAAAGCGGATAAGATTTTGCAGCAAAGGTCTCCCCTTTGTAGAGGTTGATTGGTTTGGATCCGCCTATTGGTAAGATTTGCTGTTGGTCGTTCAACTCAAGAGATGATGAGGTTGAGAGGTTTCTCTTTTGGGGGGAAGTTTTTATTGGAAGATTGAATGGCTTTGTTTATATGACTGTATGTATCTGATAATGATATTCAATTTCAACAAGTTTGTATATTTGTAGTGCATTATTTGATCGGATGCTAATTTCAATAAAAAGTTTGCGCAATCTATTTCTCAGCCAAACAAAAAATGATCAAATTTGGATTGTGGGTTGGATAAAAAATGCTGATTTATGATAGATTGTTAGACTGAACTCTGAATGGGTTTACTGCAGAGTGATGGTGACATCATTTTGCTGTTCTCATGATTTTGCTCGGTTGACAGTTGTGACCGAGTGTTATTCGATGGAGGATTGTTGAAGATAAGACCAGCTAACTAATATAATTGTCGCTGGTTGGATTTAGAACGAATACAAATATGGATGGCTGGATTTTGGTTAATGTACATTTCTATGATTAGACCTTTTAATCTCGTTTTTATTGATCCATTCAACATCAGGTAGATGCTTCACTTGGTGCTACTTTTGTCAAGTATGATGACAACTGCTCGAATAGTTAGCTGATGATGACCTTCGATTATGTGTACTTCTACCTATCATACTTATCTTAATTTGACTGCTGATGATCCCATCTCTCCCTTGAATGTTCTCTTCTCTTTTAGTATACCTAATAATTGTGAGGTAGACAATTGTCACCTTTTAATAACTTTTAAATAGATCAGAACCTGAGGTGAGATGGTAAAAATCACAAGTTACAATGCATTGGATTGAATCTTTTTTTCGGAAAAGTGAGGAAAGAATAAAGGTCTTAGTAAAAGCTTTAGCTTAAAGTCTGTGACTTTTTCCCTTCTATCATGGGGGTGTGATTGATGAGCTCGATACTTGATAATATTCTGACAAGTGATTGACTTTGTATGCAAGCCTTATGATAGATTGTTGGGAAGTGGCAAAAGATAAGTTTTCATCTGCCAAAAATATCTTTTTTTTTTTCATTCTAATCTCATCCTCAGAAGCACCTGCAAATGGCCCCCAGAGTCTGTTTAAGTCATGAATTGTGTCCTTGAATAGGAGATTATTTCGGGGTATAAAAGCAAAGTCATCGTCCTCCTCGGGCATTCTCTTCTTGAAAGCATTCCTGACCCACAAAGCAGGTGGACCTGTTTGCCAAAATCCTATCTTTTCTGTTGGCTTCCTCTTCATCCTCCTTATTTGAACACACATTCTGAGGCGGGCCTTCTCTGCCGACTATATTCTTCTTTTTATATATCAACACTGCCATATTTATTTATGACGGTTGAATACTGATATTAATTCAACTCTGATGGTTGAATTGAAGGCTTGAATGTTTTATACATGGAGGAGATGGGGCATTTCTCTACCATTATGTCATGTTCAGCTACCAGCAAAGGGGGAAGAGATGGCGACAAGAAGAGAAAAGCAAAAGAAGCAGCCATGACCATGACATTTCATATGTAAACAAACTTTTCACGTGCTAAATGGCCCTCCCGTGATGGCGTCGCCATGTGCTTGGTTTGCAGCCAATTCATGGAATAAAACGTTTTCGCGACATTCAACCAGGCACTGCCCGTGTCCTCTGGTCCTTCACCCGCTAAAGCTGTTCAACCACTGCTACTATATGATGATCTCTTGATCTCTTCCTCCTCAAGGCTTCCACTCTCAGATCTGCATCTGTCCTCTTGTCTTACGTTGATGAGCATGTATATGATATAATGGTGTCTCTGTCTTTCTGTTCTTCCTTTATACCTGTTTCAACCCAGCAATGAGCAACAAAGTAAAAAACATCTAGTGGTACTTGTGTACACAATGGGTCTGTGGTCGAGGTTGGATCTTCCATTGAGCACAACAATCTATACATATAATAATAATAATAGAGTTGTTTTGAAAAATATATATTATGTACATGTATAAAATAGAGTTGAAAGTTAGTTGAGTGGGGGATCTTGCCTTTCACCACTTAGGCATCCACAATGCACATGTAGCAGCTTTAGGGATGGGCCAGCTGCTTGATAGCTTGGTTGTGAAAAGAATCCATCAGTTGATTCAGTTCCTACGTGCTGTTTCAGAAACTAAATTGGGTTTATAGGAGGAAAATCAAAATGCGTTTTCAACAAGCAAAACAAAGCCAACAAGATATTTAGTCTTTTTGTGTTGAAGGCTGAGAAACAGCACACGGTAATTTCATAGCATTTTAGAATAAGAAAAAGCGTAATTTGAAGTGATTTGACGAGCAGCTAACGATGTCCTCTTGTTGAACCTCAAATTTCCATGCATATTTTTTTGCTATTATGCATCTTTCAATCAACGAACAGTAAGCTTCTCATTGTTGGTTGAACGCTTTCAGATGTGGAAATGAGAGGTGTACATGCACCGACAAGACAACTCGGTGTGTTCTGTTTAATTTCATATGATTATGCATATGCTAGAAGAAAACGAGTTAATTTGGAAGGAACGAATGCATGTAAAACTTGGTTATAGGGTCATAATCAATGAATATTAACCAAGACTATATGGTTGAGGTCAAAAAACATGTACTAGGATAAAAGATTATCCGCGATAACACATCATTAAAATTAATGGGTCTTTCAGCAAATAAAAATTATAAAAAATTAGAGTTTCTAAAATTAGATATTACATTCATATATCTTCTTTATCTACCTTATAGAAAAGAGGTTGGAGAAAAAAGAAATGAAAAACACAAATATCAGTGTAAGAATCATATAAAAAATTGAGAAAGAGTAATGCAATAAAAAAATGTCTCTTTTATTGTAGGTCGTTTTATTCAACTGTGCTTTCTAATCATAGATATTTTGTCTTGAATGCAATACAACAGTTTCTTTTTAATGTGATTTCTTTGTGTAGTACTTATGACATGGTGCGTTTTGATCACTGAAGAAGTTCAATATTAACTTCAGCATAGTTTTTAATTTGATGTGATCCCTTAATATTACGTACAAAATATACTAATTTATTCTAAGCACATCAATAATTGAAACAATAGTAAATTACTATTTCGAGTTTGAGAACTAAAATTAAACACTTAGATATATTCCGATTACTTATTTTCACATAGACAAGCATAGTGCATAGAATGGTGGAATCATCTTCACCGAATTTTCTTAAATAAACAACATGATTATGAGGTGCACATTAATATGAATGGGATTATTGGGCAAGCATGCCGACAAATTATCGATATATGGAGCTCCTAAACTGTTAGAATCAATTAAATAAATTTAGATGGATGGCATGATATTTACTTTTGTTGTTGCCTCATTTACTTCGCTTAAAAGAGTTTTGATGGAAAGAGGGAAAACCACACTAACCTGAGTAACAACTAATAGTGCGTTATCATCATTTCCATACCCAATATTAATGTTTTATTTTTTGGTATGAACCCAAGAGGTGGACCATGTTTCTGCAACTATTTCATAAAACTAAACATATATGCAACTACATAGATAAAAAAAAAAGCCCACAAAATTCAGGAGTGGCCAATGTCGACAAACTCAAATCTGTAAGAAACCCACCAAGTGATATATAGGAATTTAGCTTATATCAATATCAACAGTGTATAATCAATACGGATGAATAAGCTACACATACTATAACCCTGGAACATCTATGGAATGAAGTTTGGATGCCTTGAGCTTGCATGTTGGTGCAGCTTAATGATTTTGGCTAAAAGGTTAACAAGCAACTAGGAATTGGTGTCAGGAGTGCGCGTTTGTGGGGACGGGGATTGCTTTGAAAAAAAAATAGAACAAAATAAATGATGCATTGGTCTCTTCAAAGCATCGGATAAAATTGGATCTAAAAATATCACATTAACAAGGGTGATCGACGCAGCCAAAGTTTACATTTCCATACATAGTTTTGCATAAGAGAACAAAATGTCGTGTAATTTCTTGACATATCTGAATTATGAACAAAGAACTTTTTGCAACCAGGAAATTCTTCAAAAATACTAACTATCAAACATCTTTCTTCGCATTCAGTAGAAATGGTGCGAAATACTAGTAAAGAAGCATCTAAGGTGAACCCAATTGAATATAATACAGTTATCTATCGGAGGAGGTCACGCCGCCATAACAAACACAGTAAGCAGAAATTTCCCCAAATATATGAAAGATAGTGAGTTGTTGCATAAAAAATGCATAATTCCATTTTCTCTGTATGTATGAATTTCTGGGATGGCAAAAGTCTGCGGCAAAATTTTATACATTGCCTGGTGGAGCTCATAGAATTCTATCCTGCAGATCGTTCATTAAACTGGACGCAAAAGATGACAGCTTTTTTCCAGTCGCTCCAGCAATGTCTTTAAGGGAAGAGATATCCTGTGATGCCTGAAAATCCACACATATAAAAAGAATAAGAAAGGACAATTTTCTGTAAAAATAAAATAAAATAATAAGAGATATGTAAGAATAAGGCAACATCGGACCTAATTGCACACGTTTAAAACACTCATGATTCAAAACCAAGATCGTCAAGTCCAGCTTCAGAGGTTTAACTTATTTCAAGCTCAATGCGGCTTCACAGGCATTTACTTGTACATGTATTTTATAATTAATTTGAAAATTACATTCTAATATACTTCCCCTTTTTTTGATACACATTGTAATAGGCATTTCTCATGTAAACTTTTGGTATTCCAGCATTTCATTATCAGAAAGTTTACTTTCTATTAAGAAGTTAAAAAAAAAAGTGTACGAAAATGCATCCACACAAACTTACAAAATAAATCATACAAATGCAAAAATGGTAGAATCGAGCTAGACGCAATTCTATACTAAAAAAGTGAAATGTATAAACTCAGCTTGAGAGATCAAAGTTGATTCCAAGACAATTACAGGCAAGCTATACAAAACATGACTCAGGCTTGACTCATTGTCCTAGCCACTAGGAAAGGTGTGCAAGGAAAAAAGGTAAGGTGGGAAGCAATACCTGGAAGGAGATTCGATTGATTAGATCAGATGCAGTGACATCAAGTTCAGAATTATCCCTTCCATTGCCAAAAAGATCGGCACTAGATATTGCTGTCGAATTCTGCATGTCATTTGGAGTGTCCACGAAAAGGGAAAATCAGGATCCACAAAAATGGAAAATCAGGGCAAGTAATGGACAAGGTGCCATTCATAGTTTCCCATTTGTAAAAATATAAATTGCCTTTGAATGTGGAACAGAAAACACTATACAAACCGAGTATTTCTGAAGGGTCGCTTGAGCCTCTGTCACAGCGGCTTTATTTTGATCACCAAAGAACTGGGCTGATGAAATTGACTTTGCATTTGAAAACTTCTGTCTAGCTTCATTACTTTCCTGAACCTGAGCATTCTTCAGATCAAACAATTTTTTTTTAATGAAGAGGCTTATAAAGACTGCCACCAATATACCGTGCAAAAGAGGACGGTCAAGTAGAAGCAGAAAATAAGCACTCAAAATACAGAAGATTTTCTTTTCTTTATTAATGCATTCTTCCATCTCCCTAATAGCAAATAGCACAAAAAACACCGTCTTTTTGCTGCTTGACAAGAATAAGAGCAATACGTGAATAAGAGCAATAAATGCTGTAGTAATCCAAATAAATTAATGATCATTTTCAAACATTTCATTCTTCGATTTTTCGAATTTGACAAATTAAAAGAATCATTGTTTTTATTTCCTTCCCTCAAGAGCATGATGTCAACATCAACACACAAACACAAAAATATCAGGTATTAGCTAAAAAAGTTGCAAGATAAGTGTTATAATATTTATCCACTCATACCTGCACTTCAGAAGAACTAGAACTTCCTTTCTTCTGCATACCATTTTCCATTCCAAACTCAGCAAAAAAATTTGACGATTTTGGTGGCAAGACATGGTTGAGTACTCGCACATTCCCTGAACTAGATTCACTAGACTCAATATCCTCCACATATTCAAAGCGGGAAGAGACAGGTGCCCCGGACGACTGGGTGGTACTAGGCAAAGAAGTTACTGCAGGAGCTGGTTCCATGGGTTTCTGATCATATATACTTTCATTTGCCTGTAAAATAGATAGGAAGTTAGCAATTGGCTCATTGCAAAATTCTTTGTATCTGCCGTTACCGAGAGGAGGATCAATCACTAATGAAGTACCTTAGTTGTAAGTTTCCGAGCACCAAGTCCACCAACCTTGGTTCCCGTTTTCTTTGAAACAATAGGTTTTCTAATAGTAGAAGTAGTGACAGTATTAGAAGCCTTTGGCGGGCGAGTAGCAACTTCAGTAGCTTCATCCTTTGCCACCAAATTATCGTTTAGAGTGCTCGCCAGTGAGGCATTCAAGTCCGGAAGTTCATTCTCATTAGATTTGGACTGAGATGCAATTGGTGATGAAGGCAAATCCTCTGCCATGCTTTTAGCAACTTCTTTTGATAGCAGCTGTCTGTACAAATCAGCAGCTCTCGAGGTATACTTTGCCTCAATTTTACCTCCGTCAGTCCATCCATGCTGCTTGAAGAAAACTTGTGCACGGTTGTTCCCACCAAAAATCATCATTTTCAACTGATCTGGACTCCACGAGTCCAGATTTGTAGACCTATACACAGAAAATATTAGAAACAAACAATCCCCAAATTTCCGTGTTGCCTACAGCGGATTGAAGCATTAAAAAGTATGGAGCTAAAAAAAGGCAACCTAAGCGCAATCAGGGTAAAGTCAAAGTTAGATTTTGTTTTCCACTTAGACAAACAAACTAAAGCTGCCAATGATTCCAACAGGTGACCACATGACAAAACTCAGTAGACATCATAATCAAAACATTAAAAGAAACAATAATGGGAATCATTCTGTAATGAGACGAAGTACAACCTAACAGCTGAAACCAAACATAATTTAAGAACAGCGTAACCTAAAAGTTGAAACCATACATATTTTAACATCTGTCATTTATAAGACAAGCTTAAAAATTGCAAGAAGACAAGTTCTAGACTACTGATGCATTCGCCAGATTTACTGATAGAGACAAGAACAGTAAAATATTTTCATGTTTGCCTCAGATTGATTAAACCATTACAAAGTATGAAGACATGAAAAAGACCGACTGATAAGAATAATCCCACATCCTCAATGTTTATGATTTGAGATCTTGATTTAAGTCATTTTAGATAAAACCCAAATCTTCTTACATACAACTCATACTCTAAATTTTAGATAGTCAAACCACTTGTCCCAAAAAACTCAAGTTTTTCAGGAAAGGGAACCACTTAATATTTAGTTCAACACTCCACTTAATATTTACTTCAACACTCCCCTTCACGTGCATGCAAACCTTTTAAGCTTAACACGTAACAAACACAAATACGGGGTAAATAGTCTATTAGTTACAACATAGGGCAAATTAATATTTATTCGGGTATATATTGCTAACAAGATTCAAACCCAAACCTTTCACTCTTATACCATATAAACTTTAGATGATCTAACTACTTATCCCAAAAGCGTAACCTCTTAGGAAAAGGAAACCCCTTAATATTTACTTCAACACATACAAGGAAAACCCAAATATTGTTTTCCATCCTGCATACCAACAAGATAAACAAGCTAAAACCTTGCAGGCATCACAATGCATACTAACAAGACAGGCAAGCTAAAACCTTGAAGGCATCACAGTGCATGCTAACAAGACAGGCAAGCTAAAACCTTGCAGGTATCACAATTGAAACGTCAATAAAAACATGATAATGAGAAGCATCCCGTGATGTAACGAAAAGAATTCATACCTAAGAACCCGCGAAACCTAAAAATTGAATCGTGGATACAAAATGTTACAACAAAAAAAATGTAGATTACAGAATCCAAAAAGCCCACCTGACGAAGCTGACATGAACGCCGAGACCCCTATGGACGGAGGAGCAATCTAAGCAGAGAAAAACCCCGTAGGTGACCGACGCCCAAGTCGGATTCTTCGCGTTGCAGTCGAAACACATCTAAATTCAAACACATAAATAAACCAACCATCCCAACAACCACATCAGATGCGCCACAACCAATCCCCAAATCCGAGATCCAATACTACAACACCAATTCAACAACACAAAAAAAGAGGGAACATCGATTGATTGAAAAAACCCAACCTTGTTCTCGGGCTTGGCCTTGAGCTTTCGGAAGACGACGCCTTTGTCGACGGATCCGTCGGAAGCCATGGAATTGCCGGTGAAGAAGCGAATTCAGCACCTCCGAATCTATATCGCCTGACGATAAGGAAGCCCTCTTCCTCCCCGTGCGCATAGGCGGCGGTGGCGGCGGCGGTCGGGCGCCGACGGCGAGGGCGACGGCCGGCGATGATCGGGGGTTGGGTAATTTGCTGGTCGGAATTTAAATCATTTTCATTCCAAACCAAAATACACACAAAGGCCTTAGATTTGCATCTAATTACAAGAATACCTTGGGCCCACCACTTACTGGGCCCCTGGAGTCTCTCGAGTTGAGTAGAGGCTAATATACGTCAATTTTTGACTTGATAAACAAAATTTTATAATAACAAATTATTTTGAGTGTAAATTCATTTGCCTTATAAAAAAAAAATACATGTGAGAGACGCCTAATTATGCAATTTTTTTATTAATAATAATATTTTCTAGTGATGAAGTTAATAATTCTGGTAATTTTGAAGGAGTTATTGAAAGGTATAAGTAATTTTTTATTGCGCTCGGATTATCAATTTCATCCTTTGTAACCATCATTAGCCTTTATTATTTATAAATTTCATCATTTGTAACCATCATTAACCTTTATTATTTACACGAAAACTTTATAGTTGAATTTTCCCTAATCGATAAACAAAACAAGTTTAAAGCCTCTATTATTTATGCGAGTACGAGTACTTTACAGTTGAATTTTCCCTAAACGATAAACGAGACAAGGTTGAAGTTTAAACCAAACAAAACTGCCTTACCGAATTTTGCCATGATATTTACTAGTTAAGTTAAATATCTAAAGCGAAGATCATATAGGACTTATGTTTATTGTTAACACTAGGCTCTTTCCTTTGTTGTTAGAGGTAAACGAAAATCCCAATCATTTAAACTCATTTATTTACACTAAATACTACATGATGGGCACCACACTTGACGTTTGGTGTAAAGCAATGAATTGAAGATGAAGATTACAAAATTTACAAGATATTATCAGATGGCAGCCAAGAAATGTACCCTTCAAAAAAATATACAACCGATGAATAGATTACTCAGGAAATGTTGCATCCGCAAGCAAATCAGATTTACTCCGATGGCTTCAACAAAAACCCGAAAAATGTTGCATATGCAAGGAAATGCTGGTGTCTTCAGGATTCAGGAGAGACGCCCAGTCCAGAAGATGGGTCCCAACCTGGAGGTTTGATGTTTGGCCAGTCTCCCCGGCATCCTAACCTGATGTAGAGGCTTTTCTTACCTTGAAAGTTTTTTCATTAACAGAAAAAGGATCATCAGAAGAAGAGAACTTTGAGCCACTTCAACAGCAAGAACAGATCCATTATATAAAAATATTTCAATATTGCAATCTAACATCAATGCCCATAGGCATAAACTGATCCAAGAATGGTGAACAGTCTAATTCACATCAGTTGGGTAAAATACAAGGTAAAAAGCTTTTATAATAGTTTAAGATTTCTCGCTAAAAAGCATGAAAAAAATGACATATCGTGAATACCAGCCAGTTTCAACGACTGTTGAAAAAGTTAAGAGAAAAGCAACCAGCATGAAACATTGTACCACACAGCGAAGAGAACGCTCTGATGTAATTCGCTCAAAAGATGATTTGCTATCAATCTCCTCCTTGGATGTGATGATTTGGGCCAATGACGCCACAATGTTTTCTATGCTAATGTCCACCAAATTTTTCATACAATGTTGCACTCAAACCCATCTTAATATTGATCTATTTTGACATGGTAAATGTTTGTAACTTCTCTTAGTAGCCATAGTAAACTTTCTACCTTAATATCACAATTAGCTCCGTGAATGAACAAAACAAAACAGAAGTTTCAACCAGGCCCTACACCTAAAAATATTTTTTTCCCAGACTATAACTAAAACTAATTGCCTACTAATTTTTAATCTATTGTGGAGCACAAAATCAAAGGACCTATTATTTGGAACTCTAGACCTTGAGGCTGAAAAGTTCATTTATGAAATAGTTTAAAATCAATGCCTTGCAGTTATAAAATACGACTTGACACAAATCTGAAATGGAACCGGCATAAAAAATAAAAACATCGAAGCCATTATAACTTAAGCTAAAAAGTCATCATTATAATGACTAGAAAATGTAGAAAAAGGTGCCTCAGTGTCCATATCTGCGGGTGATTTATGATTAAAGGATTTTTTTTCAAATTGGACACAAATACCCTTATCTTCTCCAACCATCTCATTTTTATTTTCACACTAGTCGCTGGCGGCAATCGCTCGACAAGATGACCAAAGTTGGGTGCCACCTACAATGATGGCCAAAACTAGCAGCTGTGATTACCAACTGTTGCTAAATTCCGTCATTGGCTGCAAGATCTACTCGTCGATAGGCAAAATTGGTCGTTGATAGCAAAATCTGGGTGTCGATGGTCAAATATAATCGCCAGGAACTAGATCCATCTTTCAACAATGTGGGGTAGCAAGATCATGCCGCCAATCGGTTTCACATATTTCTAATATGCATAACGTAATTTCTACATTAAACATATCAGCTACAAAACAATTTACTCATGCATATTTATAAATCAATCTATAATTGCAACAAATTGCATAACTTCGTCGTCCACAACCAAATCTGGGCACTCAGATCTGGCCTCCAAGCAGTCTAGTCGTCGCTGTATAAATCTCGACAATGCTAAGGCCGGATATGGTCATTAGCAAGTAGATTTGGTTGTCGGTAGTTAGATTTAGTCATTGACGATCATCGTTACTAGCTTTGGTCATCGTTGACAAGGGTGCCAAAGTCCGACCATCATCGGTAGCAACTACCCTAAAAATTTAGGGGGAATTTTGGGGGAGGGTGTCAAAGATAAAGGCATTGTTGGCATTTCAAAAAATATCCTTTAATCATGACTAGATAGAATCATATCTATAGATTATAATACGAACATTGAGGCAATCTTTAATCATAAATATCTCAAATAATAAACACAACATGGCATAGAATTGCAATTGTGGACCACAATCAAATTATCAACAAGCAATGGCAAAATGAATAAAGGAAGCGATTGCCAAGCTGTTAAATCCCATGTCTTAACAACTTAATCAATTCCTATTGATTTGCTACAGCCCACATAAATAGCAAATCATACTGTAATATTCATTAAAAAAATATGAAAAGGAAAGATTTGATTCTTGATAACAAAATAAGAAAAGCATGAGTTTGGAAAGTAAATTCTGGTGAAGAAATTTGCAATTGGCATTTGCTAACAAGCCTATTGCAATTCTCAACCCAAAAAGTTAATGAGGTGGAAAAATTTACCTCCCCATTAAAGACATCAACATGTCCAAGACAAGACAAAAAAGATTTACAACAAGGAAAACTTTCCAATTCAAACAAACAGTGAGAAGGTAAAATATGTTTGCAGGTGGGACCCTAAGATTGGGATTAAAATGATGCAGTATGGGGGAAACAACCATCAAATAATGGGCCTAGATGGATTAGAGTAAAAAATCATATAATAAATCATGCATGCATGCAACATTCTCAAAATCATGCATGCAACATTCTCAAAAAGAGTAAAAAACATATAATAAATTGAATAGACTAAATTCTCAATGAAAGACGTAATAATTATAAGGCTTTATTTAGCAGATGGATTAGAAAACCAGAGACCTCTCTCCCATGCCCCATGTGTATCCTAGCTAAGAAACATTCCCCCACTTAGTAGCCTAATTCCATTAGGTGTCAAAATAGAAATAGAAAATAAGTCACTTCTTATTTCGTATAGTTCTCTAACATAGAAATTCTTTCCTACTCAAAGTTGGTTTCCCACTCCCAACTTGAAGTGAACTTTCCTAACACTTCCTCCTCAATAGTCGTGTGTTTAAATCAGATGTGGCGAGTCTTGAATTAAGGACTAGGCTATCCTTCAACCTAAAATCATCAAAGACCTTCCCAACAACCAAAAATGGCACCATATATATACTTCTCAAATCTCATGTAAGTTTTTTTTATACTTTGAGGCCATTGACACTTGTCAAGAGAGGATTTCCTACTTAGATATTATCACTATTTTTTTGGAGATCTCGTTGATGTTCTAAAAAATCTTAAAAGGAAGGGCTGAAAAGAAAATATTCAATCCCAACACAAAAAAGATCTTGAGACCCTTCTCGGCCCAAAACTCATGCAATATAGTGCCATGAAGGTCTATTAGGACATGGAAGCACTAGGAAGATTTTTCATATCTTCTATTTAAAGAAAAAGAGACCACAAGCTAAACAGAACAAACAATATGGACATCGAACATCCAAGTACTAAATTTTCTTGTTATTTCTTCTGACATGTATCCTGAACTTCCCTAGTCATTTGGAAATAAATAATACATGAGAATTTATCGACCTGCCCCATTAAACGAAGAGTGTTAAACTGCACTTAATGTATAATATAGTGATGAACAAAACAGAGAATTATCATGAAAATACAAAATAGTTAAGATCATTTTCATGAATGATTACGCAGCAATGATTTTGCAACTATAATAGAAACATAACAAGCTTTTAACCATAATGGAAATGCCTTGTACCTGGAAGTTTCTTGTCAGAGAGGATCAGCTGCTTCAGAGCACTGAGGCAAGATTGGGCAACAATTTGCACATATTCAGGATCCCACCCACTCAATTTGACAACCAAATCAGCTTTTGTGTATCCCTCTCTGCCTTCAATAATGTTCTGGCGGGCCTCCTCTTTGGCGGAAAGTTCATCTGTCAAAAAAAGATACTCATCAAGCTTTGCATGCCACACATAAAATGTGCTCTGAAATCTCATGCTGTATTCATATCTCGCATGAACAGTATATTCACATCCACCAAGCAAATACGAGTGAGAAGAAACTAACCAGAAGCTTCTGACTGGGAGATCCAAACAGAGAAACCTGCATGCAGATGGCGCCACATGTCTGTTCTTCCAGCAGCCCCGTATGAACCTCCTAATGTTGCAACAACAGCCCGGACATGGCTGCCATAGCAAATGGTGAACACACATTAAGTAATCAACATGCCTCATATTCCAATATATAAACACACAAACATGGTTTAGGAGGCCAAAGAACACTTAAATCTCTCCCAGGACCCAGATGTCTTCAGAGTGCCAACAGCCTGTACAGCTGTACTATTCACGAAACAGTGCCATCAATTATTTGAGAAACAATTCAACAATCAATATACTTACCAACTTAAGCTTTCCAACACGGCTCTTTCAGCATGTGCCACAGAATCAGACCCTTCTTGTGTCAACCCTGTTAATCCAAAAGCATGTGTTAATACTTAATATACACAACATTCATCTTGTTACATTATAATCTGAGAAATGCTGTTAACACAACTGTTTCAGACTTTATTGCCTTTTGATTAAAGCCAGAATCAAACTTTGGCACAGTACTATTCAATCAAAAGTTTCCAGTCAATTATTAACTTCTTGAAATTGTAAGTTGATCAAGTCTGCATGCTATCTTAAAGCAGTTTCATCTCAATTATTAACTTCTTGAAATTGTGAGTTGATGCATGTCACCTTAAAGTGGAATTAGATTTAACAAGATAAAAATTTCCAATCCTGAGCTTGATGCTCACAACAACAACAACAACAATAACAACAACAACAACAAAAAGAAGAACGAAACACAATGATATTGTTTTTCTAAAGGGTAAAATAATATTTTGACTAAAAAATGGGAAATCTTGGATTTTTTTTTCAAGTATGGCTCATGACTCAAACATGAAACGAAATGAAAGAAAAAAATATTAATTCACAATTACTACTTACAAGAAGTAATAGACTTTTTGGCAACTGATTCTAGCATATCTCCAGTGTCAAGAGGAGTATACCTACCAATTTACATTTTAGCTGCTTCAATCAGAGTAGATACAACAATGAGAGAAAAGATATCTTGGAATTTTTAGAGATTCAACACTGAGTGAGGGAAGATATAGAAGATAAGTGGTAACCTAAGTCCTTTCGCAAGTTCCATAGCAACTTTCTGATTGATATCAGTGGAATCCCCCACAACATATATAGAGGTTCCTTTCAATAGCTGTGCAACTCCCTCAGCAAGAGACTCCCATGTTTCTTTGATGTCAGGCCATTTCAGGTCACCGTCTACCTTCTTCAGGTTCACAACTAGTTCATCCTCATCTATGTACCTGCAAAAATTATCCAAACCCCAGGAGAATAATGAAAAAAAGCGCAGGATTACTGGTGATAAAAGAGAACCAATTCAGCATTAATTTTACGTACCATATAGTTTCACTTGGTTTTATCCTCTCATACAGATCAATAGTTTCCAGTAATGGCACAAGCAATCCAGACGACTTGAAATTAATACTTAATGTGCTCTCATTCACGTCCAAAAATACATCTCTGGAACTTTGAATATCTTTACCCAACAATGGCATCCTCAGCTCCACTTCCGCTGCACCATCAGAAAACTGTTCAAAAAGTCACATTTGAACTTACCATTGACACACTTATATAGAATAAGAAAGGAACCCACAAAGAAAGATATCGCAATCCACCACAATAAAAAAACCATTTTCCCTTAGGCAAGGGTAGCCAGGCTTCCATACTAATAAAAGTACTTTAAGTCTCTAACAAGCAAGCAGTCCATTCACCGTTCGAGCAAACAAAAAGCAAAAAAATGGAAGGAAACTCCAGCCCACTTCCTTTAGAACTTAGCTTTTATTCCACTGACAACCACAATATACAATCACGAAGAATAAAGCATTCCTTTCACAGTTAGAGATCACAAAACCACAGTAGAATTGCGCGCATCCTAGGACATTGCCCATAGAACCCAGTTCCACTTCCACAAACACTTTTCCTCAAATAAGATCATCCAAACTTCGATGCTACAGTAGCTTCCTCAAATCACTAACATGCAAAACGCCATTCGCATTTAGAGCTAAAAAAAAAAGCAGTAAAATTGCACGCAACTCCTCGGCCACGTCCTATAGAACCAGCTCCACTTCCATAAACACTTGCCTAAGACAGTAGTACCCAGACATCGATACTACTGCAACTGCTCCAAATCACTAACAGGCAAGCACTTCGTTAACAATTAGAGGTCACAAAAATCCATAAATTTGCATGCAACACTAGTCTACAGCCTATAGAATCCAAATCTTACTCCCATTAGCAACCACACCGCACCGTCGCAATGAATAAAGCACTCCATTCACAGTTGGAGCTCCAAAAAAAAGAAGAAGCAAAAAGCAAACACTGCATGCACAATATGCAGTCAAGAACCGTTCTTTCTAAACAAGAAGGAAGCCAAACGAAAAGGGTACCTCGTAAATTTTGCTGGGAGAAACGATATTGGCGGGGAAGCCATTGATGGAAGCGCGGCAAGGCCTTAATCTCGGCCGATAGCGGACACGTCCATGTGAGAGCAGAGAGGCCATCTGCCTTGGCTTGGGGAGCGCGAAAGGTGAAGGATTGAGGTGTTGGGAGAGGAGAAGGCTGTTGCTCGCCATGGCCGCCGGCAGTGCAAGAACACAGTAACCACGAAGGAGTGCTTTTATCTTGTGATGAAGAAGAAGAAGAAGAAGACGAAAGATGATGATGGGCCAGTGGGCCTCTTCGGCAAATTTAGAAATTGGGTAATGGAATGGTGGATTAACAAGTACATATTTATTTGGTTGCTAGAACAGGTTTTACCAAATTTTTTTAATTATAAATAAAATAATTTGTAGATGATTAAGATATTTTTTTGTCATTAACAAGACGCAAAAAAAATATTTTGAGAAAAAAATTAAATTAAAAAATCAGATACGAATTAAAATGATACAAGGGTTTAAACCGTACCTAATTTAAAAGATATGTAATATAATATCAAACAAGATAGATTGGTATGATAAGATGTTTAAAACAATATATATCACTTTGTAAAATGATTGAGACAACTAATAAGCGGTCAAATATCTTCTTGTTACTTTGTTATTGAGCTAATTAGTTGAAATTTGATTTGAATAAAGCCTATATTTTTTTGATCTAGCCTCCAGCATTTACATTGGGCAGCTTCAAATTAATAATTATTTAATTTTGAATAATAGATATCCCTGCCCCTAGAGAAAAAACAAAAACAAGTAACAAAATAACAAAAAACATGTACCCTAGTTCTATAACAGTATTTCCTGTCAATGGTCTACAATAGATTGTCCTATGCCTATCTTTATCAATTCCATAAATATTACTTTATCTCAATCTAGTTTAACCAACACACATTATATTTGGACCTCTCTTTTCATAGTTGCTTCTTCTAATCTCTCATTCTCTTCCTCCATCTCATTCTCTTCCTCCTCATCTAGGAGAAAGATTACTGAGCTTCTCATCAATCCCTTTTATTCAATGGCAGCCTACCTCCACTTAGTTTCTTGACCATACACCACACATACACATATGTATATATATACATGCGCGATAAAAGAATGAGTCTATCGTGTCTTGCATGCAAGAAGCTGCGCCGGGTCAATTCTGACTTAGCGTTTGAGCCGCTGAACTCTCCCTCCGGCAGGCCAAGACTCACAGGGCATCGGAGCTGGTCCGGCTGCCTAGCATGGGCACCGAATCACCGGACCGCCTTGCATTGCCGGCCCTCGGTACCTAGGGATGCCAGGAGGCCGCTCCGAAGGGTGCCCAGCGCCTCCGCGGCCTCCAACTGCATGAAGGTGGCTTGTGGCGCAGCGGCTAATGGCCCGCAGCTAAGGAGGAGCAGTGGGATGAGGAGGGATTGGAGCTTTGAGGATCTCAAGAAGGATGTAAGCATGTAATGCAATAGCAAGCACCTGCTTTGTTATATTGTATAATGTACCATGGTCTGTATGTTCTTTGAGCAGCTACTGGAAATTGTGATTGTATTTGAACACTCCTCTTGGAAAAAGAAAAAACTCTGCTGTCTGAATAACTGGTTTCTACAATCTTGTACAAAATATTTGTCTTGTAATATAATTGAATAATTGAATGGTGGCTGTAATAAAAGAAATATTTTTAAGTGGGTGTAGGTTTTATCTGGCACAGTAATTTGCAGAAACGCTACACAAATTTAAATTGATAAGCCAATTCTATTCACAACGTGCAAGCTTGATATCTCATGAAAGCAATGAAGGTCATGCTGCTTATGTTACAAATTTCTTTTATATTATAGTGTTGAGCAAAGGAGTACAGAGCACGATGGCGATAATGTGCATTTCTAGTGCCATTGATGTACACAAAATATAATGGTAAGTTTGAAACCATTGTGTACATGACCTTTCATCAAGTTCTGGAGAACGTCATGATACAAAATTTGATCCTCAAGCAGGTTTTTGAGCCTGTCCTCTTTCTTATATAGAAGTAGAATAACACTCTTGAAATCTTCCTCACACGAGCTTGTTTCTAGCATCAGCCTTCCAATCTCTTCGCGCTTGGATCGAAGCCACACACAAAGTGGTTTCTGGGTCATTCACATCATCTTCTGCAATCTGCTCAACATGGAAATTTTCTTCTGGCATCGACCCCTCTTCACTGGAGTCACTTGATTGAGTTTCTGCCTCAGTTTGTGACGATGCTAATCTGGCATCTGTTTTCCAATCTCGAGAGCAGTACACTCGGTTTGCTAGCTTGATTGAAGGGATAAATGGCTGCTGCCCATTTTCAGCTAATAGATCTTGAGTTTTCCCACTCTTCAAGTTTGCTTCAAGTCGTTTACGAGCTCTGTATCTCCTCTGTCGGTCCCTGTTTTTCTGCCTCCGAGCAAGAAGGGCATTGGTATCCTTATCCGTACACTCCCTTGCCACATTGACATTTAGACCTCCATTCAATCGAGGCATAGGGTGTATTATCTGCAAAATGTTGACAATGCAGAACACACCCTGGTCAGAAATGAAACATCATCTATGCCTTATCTCAGTTAGGCCGGGAAAAAGGTGGCAAGAATTGCATCACCAACTAAGAAACAATAAGAAAAAGGCTGATGTTGTTTGTTAAGGATATTATTGATAATCCCAGGGATCAGAGATCTCCAATAGCGACAATATAAAACCAACTTCAACTTTCTTTTAACTACCACAAAAACCTTAGGATTGCCAATTTCATCACTAGGAAACAATACCAGCCATGACAAAAGAGCTTGAAAGTGGAGGAAATGAATGTAAACAGATACTGGAGGATAACATCTGAAGCAAACAAACAAACCCACGTGATATTGCAATGCTTTAGAATAAGAAAGAAACTGTCATGAACAAGATATCCAGCATTAAGCAATTCTAACCTGAAAAGTTGGGGCTGCAATGGCGGCGTTGCTGCAATTGGGGTTTTGGATGCTGTTAATTTGAATGCCAGCAAAGAAAGGATTAGATAGGACCAGAACTCTGCCAGGGGGCACTTGTGTTGCACAAACACTTCCAGTAGCATCTTGCAGTGCAACCTCTTTACATGCCTCATCAACCAAGCTGCTCTGACCAGGTTTTAAAACAAGAGAACCATTTGTTGCCTTGGGTAAAGTAGGAGCAGGAAGTGATTGTGCGAATGAAGAGCCTTCGTTTGACAATTCGTTTTGATTTTCTTCAGAGATTTGGGTGCTTCCCAGAGTCTTTTCTAGGCGTTTGCGGGCTCTATACCGCTGCTGTCTTAAGCGGTTCTTAAGGCGGCGTGTCTCTTCATCCATATAATCTCTGTCACATTGTTCTGCTAGCTTGATTGCACCTAAATGAGGATCTTGTTTTTTTGAGTTTCATGTAGGTATATGCTAAACATAAACTAATTTAAAAGAGAGAACAAGTGCATATAATATTAAAAACAACAAAGCTGTCTAGTTAGAGAGCGAAACCTATCTAGATGGAAGCAAAGAAATTAGAACGACAAGGTTACATGCAGTGCCATAGCACTTCAAATGATAGTAGTTCTCAAGAAACATTCCTTGTGATGGCTATGATTTATTATCATATTAGCTTTCTAAAAATCACAAAGAACACTGAGAAGTTTACCAATTTCTTCACCCGCACCAATCTCCAATAATGTTACAAATCATTCGTCAATTAGGATTATGAACTCATGGTCAAAAATCCTACAAATGCCCAAATATCTGCAAAATATTTCAACCAACCCCCAACAATGTGAGAAACTGAAGATTGTGCGCCAAGCTAAATGCAATGCCTCACTTGCATTGCGAACAGGAAAGTGAGGCACGGAATGAGAGTTACGTTGGAGCTTATGAGAGCAAACTAGACGACTTTGTAACTATATCGTATGAAATAGAATGCAGAAATGTTTCATTCCCTGAGATAAAATATGGTTAGGTTGGCAGTACCCTTGTAATTTTGAAGAAATAGCGACTTAAGCAGAAAAGGAAAAAAATTTGCTACACAGATTTGTCTTCCTTCTTGGACGAGAATAC
Source organism: Piper longum (assembly GCA_032619315.1). Lineage (NCBI taxonomy): Eukaryota > Viridiplantae > Streptophyta > Magnoliopsida > Piperales > Piperaceae > Piper > Piper longum. The sequence continues at coordinate 51,824 of JAVDBV010050089.1, forward strand.
ATAGACTCATATGAAAAAGATAAAATGCACACATTCAAAAGAAACCAGCTATTACAGATTGATAACGTTCCAAGATTCAATTTTTATGAACAAATCAGCACCATTTAAACCTTCAATGCGTTCCTGGAAACAGTGTACGCTATAAAAGGGAGAAAAAAGGAATCCGATCAAACACCCATGAGCCGAACATGCAACGATTCGACAAAAACCTCCATCCAAAAGCATGCAGAATCATATAATACAGCCTGCGGATGGCCTCGCCAACAACTATTTGATCACATTCCCTCTTCCCGCCAACAAAATAGAGCATAAATGAAAAAAGAAAAAGAAAAACTTAGACATCTTCCATGACTTATAATACCCATTGCTCCATTCCTACTACTTGCACAATGCACCCATCAATCTCACCAACGAGGAAGCCATAAAAAAGAAAAAGGTAGGCTAGCAATTAAAAGCCTTGCAAACCCATTGTACATAAGCTATATCACCAACACTAACACAAAAGAGGAACCAAACAAACAACACTAGAAGTAGCTAATACCTTGCAGGGCCAAGCAGCAGCGGGAGAGGAAACCAGTTTGCTTAGAAGACGGAAAAGATGAGGGGGCGAGAGAGAGAGAGAGAGAGAGAGAGAGAGAGAGAGAGACGAGAGGCAAGGAGGGAGAGGTTGGTTGGAGAGGAGTGGATGTGGGAATGTTGTGTGGAGAAGGAGAAGAAGAGGAATATGATGTGGAAGTAAGCAAAAAGCGTATAGGGAGGCGAAAAGAGCGAGGTAGCGTCCATGCCATTGTCCTCTGGTTCCTCGCCCCCTGGTGTTCCCGCCATTTTCTTCAAACACTCCTCTTTTCTCTTTTTTTAATTTGATTTAATCTCTTTGTCGTGAGTAGGTCTTGAAGACTAATGAAGAACCTAAGTAGGTTATTAGGTAAGGCATTTTAAGTTTATTTGGCAAGGCGAGTTGAGTTTTGATCGAATAAATTTGTATTTATTTAAATTTTACCAAGGTGGTCTAGTTTAATTATTTTGTATTTATAATTATATTTTCTTAAATGTTAAGTTAATTTTAATAACTAATTAAAATACCTTAATTTGACATAATGTTGTTTCTAAAATAATAGTGTCATAATTAATAATTAGTATTTCAAATTTTTATTTAAAAAGTGACCATGTCTTCTTTTTGTATTGTTTTACTTATATTTTTGAAAAAGAAAATCATATATGTAAATACTGTTTTTATGTAAAATATTTAGCTTTGGATCCTTTAAGCACTAACAACATGATTCGGTCTAACCCAACTTATTTGTCAATTTATAAAAATATAAAATTATTTCAAACAAATTTAAAAAATTTACATAAATTGACAAATATTATTACCATAAATGACACTTACCAGGTCACTCCTACCACAATACTAGGTTGTTTAAATGATCAATTTTTATTAACAAAAAGGAAACTAAAAGTCACCCTAAATCAAAATTAGGATGTTCAACCAATAAAAATAAAAATAAAGATTTAATTAATTTAATCTATTTTTTAATTTATAATTTATCTATAAGATTTGAGTCTATCTCCAACCTGGACTGCAGATCACACATCTATGCCTAATTTTATTACAGAACAATGTTAAACATTTCGAGCCTAACTTAAGCTAAGGCGAGTCTGAACTTTTTTACAAAATGGCTCGAGCTAGCTCAAGTCGTTGCAAAAGCCCACTTAAATCAAATGCCTCTAATTTTATTATTTATAGAAGGCAGTTTTTTAGTAAAAGGAGGGCAGGGTTCTACAAGGCTTACATTCTCCTTATAAATAAATAAATATATATATATAAGGTTGACATTAGGATTAAGGCTCATGTGGTCATGGGCACCTTCATTGATCACATTGATTGATACGTTTTGGATTCAATATTTCTAATCTCATGCAAGAGTGGCACAGTGAAAATAAGGTGTGCTTATTTGATCGTTTTCCTCTTTACCGGTTGGTTGGACTTAATTAAACTAAAATTAAAAATTATAATATAAAAAAATTATCAAACATTTGGAAATATTTTTATGATCTTATGTAATTAAACTCCGGTTTAAATAATGTAGTTTTCAACAAAAATTCAGATTTTAAAAACATTTTCATATTAAGAAATCGAGTAGGAATTGAAATAGTATAAAGTCTCGTTATATTAGATTTAAAAAGAGTATGCGAGATAGATATACTAGATCTAATCGGCTGATAGAATATGATATTTAAAATTTAAATTATGCCTATAACCTATAAAGTGATGCAACGAAAATACATAGGCAATAATTAATTTAATGTGATTAGATCTTATATTTAACTACTGATTTGCATTCTTTAAGCATATATAAAAATAATACTATGGATGCCCTAATTACAAGCTCCAATTTGATGGTTATCCACGACAACGTAGTAATTGTAATTTTATATTTTATATGTGAAAATTTATTTTAGAAAATTGTAATTTTTTACAACCTCTAATATTACTACTTTATAATATATAAAGCAGTAAAAATTTAGCCATATATTAATCGTTTAACAAATGGCAAAACATTAAAAACTCAATTATAATATTCGTTACAGTACAATTTTTAAACAAATAAATAGTTATAGTAAATGTTATTGGCTGAACTATAAATGAGACATCTATAATATTAATCAAAAGGGAAAAATTAAGGTTCTATACAACATATAACTTATATGAGTTACAATTATACTTTGAATCTATTTTGCTTGACAAATTAGGATGTCCTGTTTTTGTTTTATAGTATTCATGGAGTACAAGATCAACTCAAATAGTAGAAGTAAGATTGATAGTTTATTTAGTTTGTAGATAGTTTGTTTATCCTATACATCTTATCAGTAAACAACCCTCTGATCCATGGCTTTGGGTAGCAACAACCTTAGTTGAAGTCAATTACTTTGAAGCCATTTGTTTCATTGTTCATGACTCCAACTTTGAACCTCTTGATCTTGATGATTTAATTTTGTCTAGTGGAGTCCACTTAATTTGATTTTGTTCTTCAATATCCTCCCCTAAAAACCCATGTGATTACAAATGACTAAAAAGATTTGATAAATTAATATTCTTTCTAATATTGACTATCCTTTATTGCTCTTTTATTGAATCTTGGGAGTGGACATACAATTTAAAAACCTAAAAGATTTTGATCCAAACATTGTCAACAACGAATGTAACATTTTTCTTATACAAATTACGGGCCGGCATTAGTTTGTTGAACGTCAAATAAGGCATTGTCCATATCTGTTTACTTAACATCGGGTAAAAAGTTCGTTATTCACCGTTAAAATTTTTCGATCAAGTCGGTCATAGTTTAACAATTTATTTTTATCTTGTATATGCTGCATTGTCTACTCATTTTTATCATTATAAATATTAATTTTTCTCACAACCAACTAATATCATTTATATAATCATTATCTCTTTTATTTTTCTTAGTTTCTTTCATGTATTTAACATAAAAATAAAAATCAATTTTTAAAAAAATTGAATGAAGAAATATTATACTACCATGAAAAAATTTAAAAATTAAGGTTGATGTGGTTTAAATTTAATAATTATCAATGCCTATTAGGTAATAAACTTTAAAAATATCATTTATATTATTAATTTATGATTTTTTTGGTTGCTCAATCAATCATTTTGTTTGATGAAAAATATTAATATTTAGTGTATTTTTTATTCAATCATAATCAATTGATCAAATTTATCGAACCGTCTATTGGACACGGTCATTTAGTCTTGCACGCCTACGCCTACATACAATTAGGCAATTATCTTGACACACTCCATTTAGGCAATTAGTCTGAGTCCTTTCGTCAGGTACCAAATTTGATCAATTCACACTACAGAAAGAGGGAGATTAAGTGATGTGATACAAAATTTGATCATCGACCATGATACTTGGTTGATTGCAATTAAGTGTTGACGTTCCACATCGCCTACACTCTCTTGAAAAAAAAAAGATGATAGTAAGACAGTAAAAGAGCTGGCATATGAGTTTTTGCTCCCACATCAATTTCAGGATCTGTAGAACAAGTGAAGACAGGTGCAACTTACGAACGAAAGAAACAGACAGAAAAAATGGCCCTTCGTATGAACTCGAACTAATGTTTCAAAGCTTGTACAAAATCTTTTAAATGAGTAGAACAGTGATCGACATCAAGGTAGAACGAAATAGATGTAAGATATCCATTATAAGTATCATATTAATATTTGATTCTAGCTACCAGCAGCAGCTGGGATGGGGGCTGGTTTTGCATCTTCGGCCTTCTCGTGTTCTTTGTTGAGCATCTGAAGGAAAAGCTCACAAAATTATAATCTGATCTAGGATAGCAGATAATGCATCAATCCTTACGAAAAAAATAAAAAACATAAAACAAAAAATGAGTGCAATATACCTTATTGTTGATGAGATTGTGGAGTGCTATGACACTTCGAATGATTGTTGAAAGGTATATAACTAACATCATATCATTTGTTTTAACTGTCATTCAAATAAAAGGTCAGATTACGGTAATAGTTTCATAGAAAAAAAAATTGTTTTGAAGTGCTGATGCTAGCAAAAACAGATAGCATTACCAGCAAATGACTTGATCAATTCATTGACATTGAGATTCGGAAGTAGATTAAAGACGTCCTGCAAATAATGATACCATAAGATTTGAAGTAAATATTTTGGGCAAATGCATAAGTTATGCAGCACAGTTTTGAAAACTAAATAGCAAAGTGAGTCTTGGACCAATTAGTTAAATGGAATACACAATGATTTTTTAGAAGGTATTCAGATATTCCGATATATAATTATTGTCTTACAATTGTACTCAGGTGAATAACATGACAAGGCACATATCTCCCACAAAACCATACAAATAGAAAGTAAAAAAGAACTAACACATACTTGATACTGACATTTATATCTTAATTCAAACCAAAATATACCACACCTGTAAATGATACAAAATCTCATGATTCAGGGGGAGCTTTCCTTCCACTACTAAATCTAAATAATCACGTACTTCCTGGAGCCGAGCATCTAGGCCTTTCAATGCAACAAGTTTTCCAGTAACCTGATTAAGATTATACTCATTAGCATTCTATTTGTTTCCTCAAATAAAGAAGATAGTCAACAGAAAAGCATTTTCGTACCTCTGTTGCAAGAGTGCTGACAGTAGTATCTTTTACGTCTCTAAGCAAGTGCTCAACTCCTGAAAACAGAAGAGGTATTCCACATGAAAAAGAAGCAGACTTGAAGTCAAACAACCCAGTGTAAAAAATACAAGATTTTTTAAAGCAGATAAAAAGAGAATTCCTTGTAAAGGAGAGGAAAAAAGAGAATAGTCACACCGATCTCTTCTACTTCATGAGCAGCGATTTCGGAAGGCACGTGCACAAACACTTTCTGACTTTTCTGAGTTGCATTCTGTTAAATTAAACATGAAATTACACAGAATTAACCTTCTGAATGAAGACAGACAGCAACAACGAGAAGGCTTCTTTTACCTCTTTCACTTCTTCAACGGCACAATAAGCTTTTGTTGGAATTCCCAGCTCTTTAGGCTGTACATCAATGATCACCAAAACTGGATTTGGTACATAACTGCAGGAGAAAAAAAAAAAAAGCTCGCTTGTTAGGTTCACCACTAGAAACTTGTACACGTGTTAATTGCCAAGCTGACATAGATCGCTTGAAAAAGAAACATAATGCTACAGGTTAAACCAGCCTTACTCATGGAATAATTGGTGAACATTCATATCATTTGCCCGCAGCTTGGGGCCAGTACTGTACCAGCCAACCACATGCTCCTTTGCTGAATGAGAATAAGCAAAAAAAAAACATCAGGGAGAAAGAAAGACATCAACATATTAAAAAATACGAGAAAACCCCGATAAAATTACCATTAATTCTCTTGAACATGGAAAACATGGCTTCATGGTAGTTGTGATCCAGAAACCATATGCTAGGATCCTTATCATCTTCCTCAAAAGGAACTGCAAGATGGAAATTACACAGTTAAACCAACATCAGTATCCATCTGCATCAATGCTTAGCTTGGTAATTCAAACTACCACAACAAACACGAGCAACTACACACTAACACCTGAGCAAATACATACAAACAATGAGGAACAAACTCATGTCTAATAACTCTAGTCCAATATAACATGCCAAATTTTTAGTTGTAATTACACTAATACCAGAAAATACGTAATTTCATCACTTTTTAAAAAAAAAATGTCGATGTGCCTCAACTCTAGCAACAAGATAAAATGAAATAACTTAAAACAACAAAAATACTACTAATCCAATACAAAGAAATAAACTTCCAAGTTGTAACAACACTGCAACCAGTAATAAACATATGATTTCAAACTCTACCAACAATCTAAAACTAAAAAAAAGCTCAAAACAATCACATCAAATTACCGTCATAGCAGTTGGTAAAGATCAACTAGCTAATCCAAACAAACATGGGCAATCTACAAATTAACACCAAAGCACATACATTCATATAATACAATGAAAAGAAAATCCCCGTCTAAGGACTAATTCATGTTTAACGGCTCCAATACAATCAAAGATGTAAACTTTTCTAGTTGTCACAGCAAATCTACAAGCAGATACACAATTTCAACATTACAAAAAAAAACATAAAATATCAACAGCTCTAATAGCAATCTCAGACGCAAAGAACTCCAAACAAACATATCAAATTACCGGCATAGCTGTTGGTGACATCAACGGTGCCCTTGAAGGAGCTGCCGAGGACGACCCCGATGACGCGCTTCCGGGTATCCTTCGCGACGCGGTTGTAGTTGTCGACGATGCTGAGCAGAACGAGCGGGTGGACGATCACCTTCTCCACCGGCGTCGACGAGATCTGCTGCGACTTGATCACGTCCATGCCGCCGGACGATTCGAAGCGCCGGGGCGAAAATTCGGAGGGTTTGCAATCAGCGGTGGCGCCGCCGCCGTCGTCGGAGTCCGGTGAGGGGCGCAGTGGCGGAAAATACGCAAGGAAACCCTAGAATTGGGGGGAGGCGGACGGGGCGGCGGAGGCAAATTCGGCGTATGAAGTTGGTTGGTTGGCAACTTTTAGGAATCTTTTGCCGTTGGTTTGAACGTATAAAATATATAATTTATATTATTTAAATATATAGATTTAGCTAATTTAAAATAAAGAATAACTTTTATAATTTTAGTCAAAAAATTTATTAGAAAATTAGACAGAGTCATTTATGAAATTTGACTTGATTAAGCCGGTAATAGAGCCCATTTGAAAATTTTTGCTATTAAAAAAAACTTTAAAAATATAATTTTGCGTACATCAATTTTGCTAATTTGTCTCTCAACACTTTTAGATAAAAAGTCGTGGGCTTAAAAACTCTTTCGGAATACCTAATGCCTCTATATAAAGTGATTATTGATAATATAAAATTATTTGAAGAGGAACTAGCTTCAAAAGGAAATGCATATCTCGTGAAATACTTGAACGAACAAGTAATCCAGCTACTTTGACATTTTATATATATATATATATATATATATATATATCTTTTATATTAATGTTACCCGTGACTGTGGCTATGATCTTATTTTCCTTCTTCTCAATGTCATGTATAGTGGAAAAATTTGTGCAGAAGTTATCTTCAAGAAGCCGAATGTAGAGGAGTATTTCCCCGTCTCTGAAATTAGCGGTACCTGCTAGTGCTTCTCAATGGTATCTATCTTATGTGCGAAGATATTAAAATAAAAGAAACCTTGGAATGGGTTAAAAATTTTCCAATATTCATTAGATGTTTGGAGTCGTATAGCCCGCTTCGTAAATGATATCCAAACTACTAAGGTACATATTTTTGTGTGTGAGACATATTCATAATATTCCCATCCAATCTCTTAATTATTTGACATTATCTTATGCTTAATGTTAATTATAATGCCTTCATTTTGTAGTTTGCGCAATTGAGGGGCACGTTGCTACATGGAGTATGGGTGCAGTGAAGAGGTGGATGTGAAGAATCTGTGTCAAGAAATGGAGCTTGCATGGAAGGGTTTGAACAAAGGTTGCCTTCGACCTACTCCTTTTCTGACGGTGGTGTTCCTAAAAGTCCTTGTTAGGGGTCCCTCATCATACAATGAATATGAGAAGGCATGCATCTACATGAAAAATCGTAAAGACATAATGTTATTCGAATAAGTACGAAAAATTTGAGTAAAATTGTATAAGATGAGGAGTATTTTGTGTTTAGCTATTCGTATCTACGAGATTGGTTTTTATTGTCTATAAATACGTAGTTGTACATGTGTAATTGAGAGAGAACAAAAAAGCGAGATCATTTTCTGAAGTGCAATTGAGAGAGCTAAAGAGATATCATTTTCTAAAGAGTGTGTTATTAAGTTTCACTGTGAGGTTTTGCAGTGAGACTCTCGTTCTCTCTCTTAGAGGAGGGAGAGTCTCTCCTCACAAAATATGGGTTCCCAATTTGTGTTCATAATTAGAGTGTGTTCTAGTTAGAGGTTGAATCTTCCTAATTAGATGTGTATCCCAGTTGGAGACTATTCCTAGTTGGAGTGTGTTCCAGTTAGAGGTTGAGTGTTCCTAATTGAAGTGTATTCTAGTTAGAGGTTGATTGTTCCTAATTGGACGTGTATCTCAGTTGGATGTTATGGATGTCATTGTCTGATCCATATGATGAAGATAATGTATAGGCTTTATCCAATGTGTATGCTCATTATTTGATTATAGTGGATGGTTTATAGTTTCCTTTCTATTTTGGAGGTTCCACGTTAAATATATGTGCGTGTCATATATCTTTCATCTTTTTTAATTTGCTTTGTCAAAATATACAACATAGTATTTAGAAATTTTGTGTATTAAAATCCCAACAGTCCTAAACCTTATGTCCCAGACGGAGATTATTTACCAGTTTGAAGATGGGTATACCTTGGCGGGAGGGATGACAAAGGTATGCATCAGTGCTTTGTTGAAGGATCCTATTTGGGTTTCATATCATATCAATATCATATATAGTGGTATCAATATATTTGTGAGGTATGATCTTTGTGATATGTGACCATGGAAAATGCTCATTGTAAAATAGATGAGAAAAGAAGGGGAATTTTTTTTTACCCGTTATCGAGCACATGGTGGGCCACTTAAATAATCATGCTTATTTTAAACACAAAATATATTATAAAAATATTATTTTTTTCAAAAATATATTGTGTATATATAATTTTAATAAATTAACTATTTAAATTTTTATATTTTTTATATTTTTTTCGTGCTATCCAAATGGAGCCGGAAATCAAGAAGCATTAGTTGTTATATTGTTCAAAAGTTATCAAAGATAAATGGGGAATCACCGAGAGATATAAGTAGTTAAGTACAAGGAGGAATACAAGTAGTTAAGTGCAATAGAGAATAAAACCGTTCGCACTTATTATTGTGTGTAAAATTAAATTACAATTATTGCTATGACTGATGCCAATGCAACTTATCATGTGTGATATAATAAAGCTCATGTGAAAAATATCCAACACCTTATGTTGGACAAACCATGTCATTGATGTAAGGACGCTTCTTATATCATAGTTGAGGCAACTGAGCCTCCTATAAAATTTGTGCAATAAAAATTATTATACAAATTTTTACTTTACATGTGGCTCAGTTACATCAACCATGACATGACTAATTAGGAACATATTATTTACGACAAGATAAAGTAGAAGGAAAGAATCAACTCGGTCATTAATACGTTGAGAATATGATAGTCATGATGATGATGATAAATTGTTATTAAAAATATGTTTGGGTGCGAGATCGTCTGCCCATGTGGATTGCATCTTTCTGGATCTAGGTTGTGATAGTTCGGTGGGACCGATACGCCCTAATTAGTTTGGATATCATTTATGATGGGCCTCTTCTTGAATTTTTTTCAGCGACGGTATCAATGAAATCCAGTGGGACTTAACTTGGATTTGTAGATCTCTTCACCCGCTTTACTTTGACACCAAAGAGGAGCCGGGAACGATCGGCATTGGATGAAAAATGGCGACGAAATTTGCCTATCGCTATTGCCTCCTTCTCCTCAATGTTCTATTTTTTGTCAAAGAAAAGCAAAAACTCACCTTTTGGGGGGTAGATTGGTTGTAGCAAGATGGTTATCCTTAGGCATTGGTGAAGACTACGGAGTCCACAACAACAAAAGCAAGCGCGGCTCCTCCTCTCGGCAATCTCCGTCTCTGTGCAATAGCAATGCTGCAATTGAATGGCTATCTCTGGCTCGGCTTCAAACAAGATGATGGCAAGGCTTAAGACTTCTGTGCTCCATGCGGGGTAGCGAACTTCAGTGTGTCTGACAACGAATGAGAGGTGCATTTAATGAAGTAATCATATGAGAAAAGTCTTATCTTTTCGTAATGATATGGTCTTGACCATCGGGATTCAAGCATTTTTCAGAGGAGCTGTGATTTGTTACATCGATCATTTCTTATTTTCCTATAAGATATTTTATGGCATGACTTCGTCCTCGGCGCTTTTTTTTCCATGGGGCTCCAAGCGGGGTAGCGAACAGTAGATTTGCAGCAAGATAGTTTCCTTGGCTAAACAACAAGCATGGTGGCAACTCTTCTCTTGCAGCAGCAAAGAGTAGGCTTCAACTTTGTGACGGTGCAGCGACGAGGCTGGCGGTTGAGTAGTGGATTCAAAGCCATGGTACAGCAAAACTCCAACAGCCCTCCTTCACGGTAGCAATGTAGCAATAGTGGTAGTGAGGATATGAGAGCGGGACGGCAAAAGGGTCTCCAACTTTCAACGAAGATGGAGCCTCGAGGTGAGGGTGCCCGTCCTCTTCTTCGATGTCTCAGCAACTAGGTGGTGGGGGGCTTCATGGACCGGTGATGATGGCTCCAAGCTTCAACGTTAGGCTCGTACTCGGGCAAGATGGTGAGGCGGTGGAACTCTGGCAAAGCAATACTGCAATGTCTAAAAGTTGCATACCCTTTAGAAATATTTTTCTCCCCTATTTTCAACAATTAGGCTTAATTATTTATAGAGTTTTGAGGCCTCTTTTATTTCATGATTACAAGCGTAAGCGTGCAATTATAAACCATCCTGATTTTCACAAATTCCCTCATGCAATTTTGAAACCACCGAAATTTTTTATTCGAAGTGTTAAAGTCATCCATGCGAATAAGTATAAATCCTAGAAATTATCTATGCAAGTGGATAAATACAAATCTTAGAAATTATCCCCGTAATTAGATAAATACAAATTTGTGTAAATAAAATATTATTGTATGATACTAGCTAAAATTAATGGTTTTTTTTTAAATGTATAACTTTTAACCTAAGTCACTAGATCACGCAAATGAACAAAAGTAACCTTTTTACAAAAATAGGTGGGTGTCTTTCCCTAACATTTTGAACGGCCTGATTTAGAAATTATGTCTTAAATTAAACCATTTATGTTAATGCTGAAATTTTCTGATTATGATTCATTAGTATATACGAGGAATTAAAATAATGAAAAAGAATATTTGTACTACTCGAAAGCCACGGCTTTAGTTGCCTGCCCAACTAGATTTCCACAAGAGAAAGCTAAGAGAGTAAAATTAAAATACTGAACAGTAATTAAAAAACTTAGGAAATTATTTTATAAGCCTTTCAACGAGTTCTTTATGACCCCCTCTATAAAAAAGAGTGGTTTTGTTAATCCTCTCTCGTTTCTATCAACTTTCTCCTTAATAAAAAAAAATGGCCTAAGTATTGAGAGGCTCTAAGGAATCTCAACTAACACATGGTGTTTGATTTCTAAAAGTATTAATTTTAAGAATGCTAGTTGGGGGGGTACCCGCAAAATTTGAGTTAACCAAACCTTAATAGTTCAGGTATCTATATAATAGGTTTGGTTTTAGTATTTATTTTGTAACCTTTGGTTTTGGTTTCGGCATAGTATCGTGTACCTGTGATTAATAACATACATTTTTTAAAAAAAAATGTTTATATTATGATTTGTAATAAAAACATAATTGTTTATTTTAAATTGAATATTTATTTAATTTCACTTATTTTTATATTAACTTAATTAATTTATTAACATTTTAAATAATTATTTTGAAATATTTTTTGGTATTATTTAAATTTGTTTTTTATATTATAATTGAGTTTAAATGGTTGGATTTGTAATTAAATTTAGATTTGGACAATAAAAATTTAAATGATAAATGATATGAGTTGGGTAGAAGATTTCTAAGTAATTAGCGGGTTTGGTTTAGTCGATGCCCCTGGCAAATGTTGTCTATGGACACATTAACGGTTAATTTAATAGCGATTTAGAAAAACTCGGCGGTCAGGGGGTCGGAATCGGTGACTAGGAAGACAGCACAGCTCCAACCAAACTCGCCGTCGATGAACAAACCCTAGCTCCTCCCATGCCACCCCAATTTCAATTCTGAAACCCC
>JAVDBV010050090.1:0-12654 GCA_032619315.1 Piper longum
GACCAAAAGGTCATGGGCTGGGGCTAGTAACGGGCCAAGTGTAGGAATTTCGGGGACGAAATTTCCTAAGGTGGGTGGATTGTGAGATCCCTCAATTTAGTCCTACATCTAATACCTACCAGGATAAGATCCTGTTTATAAGTAGGAATGGACTATAGATCTTTAACTTGGGTCGAATGGTGGTCTCAAATGTTCGGCCTTGGCGAGGGGAAGTCATCTGGAGTGATGGTCGGTGGTATTCGACTTGCAACGATTGGAAAATGGCCGAAAGGTGACGAAAACGCTGCCAGAGTGGATGAAGTCGCCAGTAGCAATCACGGCCTTGACAGAGGTCAGAGTTGGTCTCAAATGGATGATCTCGGAAAGGGGAAGCTGTCAGCGTGGTCGGCCTTGCCAATGCCGAAAACAACCTGAAAGGTGGCCGTGGTAGTGGATACAGATGATAAAAATGTTGTCGCCAGTGGCGACTGCGGCCGCGCCGGTGGTGTAGATGAGTATGAGTCGATAGCCGGCCGCAAGGCGGTCACGATTGTACCAGTCCGATGACCGGAGACTCGCCTGCTGCGAGCTGAAGTGGTGGCGGTGCTAAAGGTGGGAAATGTTCTAAAAATACAGGAGAAATCTTTGAAAAATAACTAGGTGAAACCTATCGCTGACGTGGATAGCTCTGATCTTGCCACATGGAGCGATTTGAACGCTTGACAACTCGTGGGCCTAGTGGGACCACCTAGGGTATATGCAATATATATACAAGCAAAAAGTTCGGATTGAGACCGAAAAAATTCAAAACTAACTTGAGGCCTAAAAGTGACTCTCTAGACGATAATCGAGGAATGAAAATTAAATAAGCCTAGAAACTGTGAACTCAATCTAATGAAGATATGAGATTCACATCAAACTAGGCCCATAAGTGTAATTGATAGTCCAAAATCCCTATGATATATTTAAATGAAGTACCCTTGAGAAAAAAAAATAGATACTAAATGCTGTAACGACCTAGATCTAGCCCTAAAATACTAGGCGAACTCAAGCAAAAACTCGTATACCTCAAATACACGTCGATGACTCATGTTTTGTTGTATCATAACTGAAGCCATCATCTGAATATCAGGCATACTCAGCCTCTACAATATGCTCATATAATCATCTATGCCCCATACTCGTGATTTGAATGTTGCTCTGGCTTGAACAGACTTGAGATTAGCCCAAACTGGGCAAAACAACAAGTGGGTAAAACCCTAACCCGAAGCTACGGTTTCACAGTTAGCCCAAGACAATTCTCCATTCTTCAAGAGATCAATGATAAGTGACATGATACGGCTGAAGTCTTTAACGAAGGACTGATAAAAAATGGCTAAGCCATGGAAGGACTTGATTGAGTGATGGTTGTTGGAGTTGGCTACTCTAAGATTGCGCAAACTTTTGAATCATCAACAAAGACTTCATACCTTAAAAAGATAACTTTTGATACTAAGAATGAACACTTGTGCATATTAGCATAAAGCTTTTGGTCACACAAAGTTGACAACACTTTGCGCAGATGTTTCAAATGAGTGGAAACATCAAGATTGTACACAAGAATATTGTCAAAATAGACAACAACAAAAGAGCCAATGAAAGGGTGTAAAGCTTGATTCATAACTTGCATAATGATACTTGGCGCATTGGAAAGACCAAATGGCATGATAAGCCATTCATATAAACCTTTTCGAGTTTTAATAGCAGTCTTCCGCACATCTCCGGGTTTGATGTGGATTTGGTGATAACCACTCTCAAATCAATATTGGTGAATATAGAAGCACTACTAAGATTGTCAAACATGACATCCAATTGCGGAATCAAAAAGTAATACAGAATGATAATTTTATTGTTGGCTCAAATGCCAAAGCACATTCGCCAAGACCCATCTTTCTTAAGAACAAGAAGAGAAAGTACAATGCATGGACTCATACTCTCTCGATTTTAGCCTTTAGCTAACAAGTCTTTCACTTGACGACGTAATTCTTCGTATTGTTGCGGTGTCATCCCATAGTGGGGTTTGTTGGGAAGACTGGTATCAGGGTAAAGATCAATTTGCTGTTGAATATCCAACATTGAAGGGAGTCTAGAAGGAAGTTTAACGAGAAGAACATTAAAAAACTTAGTCAATAAAACCTGAACATCTGGTGGAATGGGAGGCTCTTCCGTTGCAAGAAGATGGCCAGTGGAAACAAGAGCAATACATAAATACTCAGATTCAATCTCATGATCAAAGTCAGCTTGAGTAAGACGTGATTTGAGACTTTGGTAAGGACTATTCTCTATACAACATAAAAGTATACCTCTTATTGTTGAAAGTCAAAAGTATTAAGTATTCTTTTGCCCTAACCAGGATACATCACGATCAGATTGTCACGTATCCCAATAAGTAAATGACAAACATCCATGGAAAATGGAACAAGGCAGCGATGAGTCACATGAATAGAGTTGGAGTTGGTCAAGCATGCCAGGGAGTACGATTGTCAGTGTGGTTTGGTGGGTAGCTTCAATCTTTCGACAGCTTTGTCAAAAACAATGCTCTCACAAGCACGTGGGTCAATGATAAGTTTCGCTTTGAATCCCTTGATGAGACAAAAAGCAGAAAAATATTGTGGCAGATCCAATCATCATTTGATTTGCGAGCGGCTAAAATACATTGGGCGGGTCACAAGACATGGGGACCAATTCTTCATTGTCCGCATTGAAATTTTTGGCAATCGCTTCGAAAGGAACATCTTCATGTGCCAGCTACTGGGTGTATGCATAGAGGCATTGGAACAGCAATATCTCCGACCTTGTGACACTTATGACAACGAACACCATTTTGGGAACTTGAAGAGCCGGCAAGAGCTGTTGAAGTGTTAGAACTCTTTCCACCATTTGCATTAGCATGGGATGGGCCAACAACTTTTGATGGGGTAGGCAACGCGTGGATTTATCCAGTCGATCGTAGATGATGTTAGTGATTAGTATATAAGCTATTGAAAAAAATTTATTCTTTAATCTAGTATTTTGATTAAAATAGACCTGCAATACTTATTACAAGTTTTTTTTTGTTATTTAAAGTCATTTTTAAAGGTCAAAGAGCCCAATAATGATGTCAGATCTAGGTAGGCTTTGGTATTTTCTTACATTGTTTAAGTTTCCTTAGTGGGTTTCATCTGATAATTTAATTGGAGTTTTCTAAGTAATGATATGTGAATACTGTTTGATAAAAATGAAATTGTCATTAGACGATAATTTCAGGATCGCCTGATGTGTGAAAGGTAAATTGTTGGATTTACCTCATATTGGACGTAGATGATATTAATAATTAATATTTAGATTGATGAAAAAGCCTTATTTATTGAACTATCTTTTTGATTAAAAAAGATCCGTGACATATATTATGAGTTTATTTGATTGTTGGAGTTCGTTTTTAGGGGCACAACCGTGGTGCTTTGGTGATTGTCTTGGAAGTAATCTGACAGATATTATTCATCTTGAAAGAAGATTCAACAGCTTTGACAAGTGGAATGACTTCATCAACATGGATAAAGGATTGAGAGCAAAAGTCATCTTGAACGCCTTTCTGAGACCTCAATTATAATGAGTAACAAGTTGTTGAGGAGTAGGGCAATAAATTTAAAAGGTTTAAGTGTACTGTTGTACAGTTTGAGAACCCTGCGAGAGTTTATAAATTCGTTGGTACAAAGCTTGATCATAATTAAGGGGTAAGAAAGCACTCCGAATAACTCATTTAATTTGATCCCATGCTTGAATTGATGGCTCCTGTAATTTCTCTCGTTGCAACTTGAAAACTTCTTTGGCCACATGGTGAACACACTTATTTACTGCGGCATCGGCACTATCGAAAGCTTCTTTGGCGACAGTTAGCCAATCAAGGAAATCATTAGCATTGTGTGTCCTGTGGAACTCGGGCACATTGAACTTGAAGCAAGACTCCCATTTGTTGTGCTCTCGACCCTGCAAATGAAGTCGATGCAAGACTCTGAGACGGTGCATAGTTTCGATTGTAACGAGGCGGGTGGTTCATATTGGGACATATTTCAGATGCATCATCTTCAAAATCCTGACCTTCATGGTCATTATGAGGTAGATCTGAATTGAGACACATAATTGTACCATCATTTCATTAACAAGCGCTCTTGCCGGGCAAATTGATTAGCAAGGAAAAGTTTAATGAGGTAGATCTGCATTGAGAGACATAATTGTACCATCATTTCATTTAACAAGCGCTCTTGCCGGGCAAATTGATTAGCAAGGAAAAGTTTGAAATCCAATTGTTGCTTTTGGAATTGCATCTGTTGCATATCGGCTTGTTTAACTAGTAATTTTTCTGATCGAACCAAAGATGACGACGATTTGGAAATATCGGCGACGGTATTGGAAATATTGGCTTTTTGCTTTCACCACGTCCTTAAAATAAAAAATATTATGAGAAAGATAAATTGTTTTTTCCATTTTTTCCCTTTCTGTGTTTTATTTTTGGGTTGGGCTTACTTAAGTTGTTCTAGCCGAACAAAATTACAAACCGGTACGCTCACATAGATTTGTGACCCAAAAGACAAGGTAAAATAACTTAGCCCACCAACAATCCAAATAATACTTGGGCCGAATTAAATTGTGGTTCCCCCTTTAGGAACCTCTATGAGATACGCTTCAAGAAGATGAAGTGAGTGGCCAGTGATGAAGCTACTAGGGTCACCCCAGTGATGTTGGTTGTCTCAGTAGTGGAGCTAACTCCAGTGACAGCTGTTGAGATACTTTCCTCCTCATTTAATGGTGGTTGACAAGTAGTTGACAATGGTGCATCAATTTCGATTGGTGTTCAATAAGTGGTGTAGAGTAGAAGATTTTTTCAAAGATTTTCCACATGGGGCAAAAAAGAGAGATTGGATAGGTTTTATATCTTTCTTTGTAAAGGATGCTAAAACCAACCCTAGTGTATTTTGTATGATTTGAGAGGGGAGAATTCTTAGAGTCCTTCATCATACGATGAATGTGAGATGACATACAACTATATGGGGAATCGTAAAGATATTGTATTACTTTAAGAGGTACAAACAATTTGAATTGAATTATGGAAGACGATGAATATTTGTTATTTGACCTTTCGTATCTACGTGGTAAGATATATCTTGAGTATATGTGTCTTTTTTTAATATATTATATATATATATATATATATAAATATATATATATATATATATATTGTTGTACATGTGTAATGAGTTTATTTTTAAATGTGTGATATTGAGTTTTACTATGACGTTTTGTAGTGGGGCTCTCCCTCTTTCTCTCTCTTAGAGGAGGGAGAGCCTCTCCTCACAATTTATGGGTTTGATCTTTTTATATGCCAAGAGTTTGTTATGTACTCTTAATAAAGATGTATGTTTCGGCTTTGTCCGATGTTCGTTCTCCTTTAGGGGAGATATGAGAGGTTATAGATTTAAACAGGGTCACCATTGGTGGTGTATGTGGGAGAAGAAAGATAAATTGTTCTTGTGAGGAGAAGACATGACTTTGGGTTCTTTAACAATACCAACTATAGTTAATTTCCTTTTTTTCTCTACCTTTTGTCTGTGGTTTGTAATTTAGAGTAGTATTACTCATTTGGGGTGGAGTTTTTCCACATTTAGGGTAGAATTTTCTACATGTATTGGTGGGGTTTTCCACATGTATTGAGGAGTGGTTTTACTCATTATGGGGTAGTTTTACCCATATCATGCTTTTGGTTGTGGTTTTCTTTCAATTTGTAAAGTTTCCACTTTAGTGTGTGTCATCTATCTTTTATCCTTTATTGGTTTGTATTGTCAAAAAACACAACATACTGTTTCGACATTTTGTGTATTAAAATCACAGCAAGTGGTATTTGAGCTTTGGTTCGTGGAGTTGTGGTTTGTGGCATATGGAGGTATGTCAGATAAATCATAGAAGAGTTCAGTTTGTCCAAGATTGTTGGTGTCTTTCAAGATGACTATTGGACGGAGCTAGCAAAGAGTGTTCCTTCTATGCAAGTAGAGGAGATGTGCTAGAAGTTTCAATTACGGGAGATAAAAGGCATTCCACATGAGACAGAAGAGGGGAAGTGTTGAGATATTTTTCTCCTCATGTGATGATGGTCGACAAGCGGTCTACAATTGTAAAACCCATGACTTGAGTCAAAGTTTTACATTACTGAATTAGTCGGTTCGGGTCGAGTCAGTTTCATGGACCGTGTGTTGAGTAGAGACCAGCCGTGGGTTATGAGCGATGAGGGTCAAGTGTACCTGAATATATGATAATAACGTCAAAATGATGGTGAGAAATGAGTTATTAGAATATATGAAAGTATGCGGTATATTTTTTATGCATTTGATCGTAGAAATAGTTTTAAGCCGAATAACGTAGTAGGACGCGTTATAGGGCAGTTGGGTGGGTTATTAGTTATAGAGCATGTCATTAAGATGTCGTGGTATTTGTTTTATTTTATGGATCATTCCCGATTTTTCTGGATTTTTTAGTATTTATTACGAGTTAGTATTATTCTTAACTCGAGCCGGTGTCGAGTCAAATTTAATTTACAAGTTTGCCACTGACCACCCTTTTCATCCAAACCCGGACACTCTCTTCTTCCCCCCAAATCCTAGCCACTGCCTCCCTCATGTTGGTTGCCGTTGTTGCCTCCATCCACCGTCGATCAACTCCGCCCAGCCTGGCCGTGCTGCCGCTGTGGCTCCCCAACCAACCCCGGTCAACTCGACGCCCCCGCCTACAGTCATCTTTGCCGTGGCCGCACTTGCTGTCACTACCATTGGGTTGAGCTCACCGAGATGGTGCCGACCCATACCCCCGATTGCCCCGCCGGAATAGCGGCCGGAACTGTCTCCGAAAAACCGTATTCGCTGGAATTTGCCAGGTCTTTCGTTGAGCTCATCTAGTAGAACCCGATTGAGCTTTGGACGTTGTTGAGCACCAAATTTGAGGTTCGAGATGCATGAGGAAACCCTAGCTGTCACCGATTGTCGACGACAAGAGGTATAATTACCTCGTATTTAATTATTTAAAGTTGATGATTGTTAGCATAGCTTGCTAGGATTGATTTAGTGTCACGATAAATGTATGACTAAATGAAGTGACGATTGCATGATGTGATTGATAATGGATGAATGCTAACAATCTAATAGGCTAAACTAAAATTGAGCATGCTAATCGATTGCAACGTAACCTAGAAACAAATAATAAAATCGGTATGAATAATATGGGTTAGAATTATTTTTACATTGATGATTGTTGATGGATGGTAGATGATGATTACATTGATTGTCATATTTGTGGTGAGTTTGATGCATCATTTAGTTAGCGGGCGTTAACTTCTAGATTTAATGTGTAGGTACGGAGTAGGAGCTCGCTGTCTAGGCACGATGGCATGCTTGGAGCTTCTACTAGGTTTGTTTTGGACTTGTCTTTGTTTTTTGCTCTCTTCTACTATATATTTTGTTTATTAGTTGTAGGATGAGTTAAGTGGCGTTTTATCGGATCCCACTTAACTCGGGCCATTTTAACGAACTAGTTTCTGAGATTAATAACCCTTGAGGATGAGATCCCTCGAGTATGTTTTCAAAAACAAGATCCACCACAAGTTGCCTTTGGGCCTATTTTATTAAACTCCCTACCCAGGCCTATGTATACGTAGTTTTTGCATTTTAAGTGAGATGCGTGACCATGGAAAATCGTCCCCCGTGATACACAAGTAGGCACGTACCAGTTGACAACGGGTTTGGAACACGCAAGCATTCACTCCATTCCTGTGGGATCCTGACAACTTGACCTTTGAGTTCCTCAAACTCGGAGAAATGTGAAGGTTTACAGGTACTATTGTGCAGTGCATGTCTAGACTTGTGGCAAAAAAGGGTACTGAAGGCGTATGTCTGTGAGTACTCGGCCCTTGTACTCAGAGCTAGGAGTAATACGGAGGATGTAGAGGGTTGAGATGAATGAGAATGAATTTTCTATGCAAGAGATAGATGAAATGGCCAAGGAAAGAGAATGTTATGAAATGAGAATGATATGGAAAGGGGACGTTGTTGACCCGAGGGCGACGGCTCCCATTAGTGCCCTTATGAGAGTTCTTGAGGAAATATATGAAGTTTTACTCAATAGGAGGGTTATCTCTCTTATGCCAGTTTGATATTAGTAATATTCTGGACCGGTAACACTCGTGTTGGCTTGGATGTGCTGAGCATGATTGGATGAGCTGGCTTGTAGTTGTGTGGTTTGTGAATTAATTTTCATGTCATCAATATAGTAGCATGTTAGGGTTTTGTGCATTCATCCACGCATAGAGCAAATTGTATCTTCATCTTATGACACCGAGATTAGATCCGCAAGAGTTGGGTTTAGGTTAGCCGACCCAAACGAGGCATGAACCGGATTTGGGTGTTATAGTTTTAATATCAGAGCCACTCTCGGTCGATTAAGATGCAAGATACTGTTTTAGGTGATGTGTGTGCAGAGACTGCTCCAAATCAAGCTGGCAGGTATGTTTTTGTCTTTTTTCTTTACATGCAGTTTTTATCATATGTTAGGTGCATAACAGTGTGTTCAAGACTTGATCAGAAATAAGTGGAACTGGCCTTAGTTGAGCTGACAGGTCATTTCTATGGTTTTTTATCAAGTTATGAGACTAGTTGCTTAGTTAGAGGTGAGCAAAGCATGTGGTGATAGCAGTGGTAGAATGGTTATAAGATCCCATCTTATACGAGATTTGGATGTCAGTAGATGTGAGCAGGAATTTGATGGGCACGTCATGGTGGGCTTAGAGACCCATCAGTTCTTTCTATTTCATTAGAGATTTGAATGAGTCAGGGTATCTACATGTTCAGCGAACTGAGGTTGAATGGGATGTTGACAAGGTGTCCATCTTTTTTCATGTCACCACATTAGTCCTACTTTCAGGGTACATGGTATACATTGTGGGAAGGAGTTTGAAATATGGAGCTTCAAAAAGGGTACAGTAGTAAGGAGTTTGAAGCATGGAGATGCTACTGGCAAATTAGATGGCACATGAGACGGTCCATTGAGTGCCTTAGACAAATCCTTAGGGATGAAGGTTGTAACTATGCCAATAGAGCCACTAAAGTACTTGGAGCATAGATAAGAGTTTGGGTAGATGACTCGTAATGGACCACTTCTAGAAGATAGTAATGAATGAGGATGAGTAGTGAGGTGGATCAACAGTCTGATGAGCACTTCCCCGCATCCCCTTATTCTATCAGTTTATACCCGTTCTAGCAGCATTTTTGGCTTCTCTTTTCTAGATAGAGGCCTCAATATGACTAAGAAAAGATAAAGACCACCATTGCCTATGAGATTAGATATTTGACGAGATTCCACTAGAGATAAGGCACCAGATAAGTGATTTTCATTTGAGGGCCAGTTAGTACCGCGAGTAGCATCTACTCTAGATTTCAAGACATTGGTGTGGGTTCAGCATAGGTTGACCATGGTACGTGTCACCACCATGATCCAAACCACTCTGGATCAAATACGCATGGTTACACAACCTAAGCCAAGTTATTACTAGTCACTTCTAGGGAGACAGACACATGAAGGAAGACATCTCAGAGACAACAGTGGATTTACAATGTATATGATCAGGATCAAATCCTCACCACATGGATAGCATTCTACTGACAGAGTTGCACAACCAACGACCGCGTTGCACAACCATCGACCGAGATGCACAACCATCGTCTGGGATGCACAACCACTGACTGAGTTGCATAACCGCCGTGTTCGTATTGGTCAACTGCCAACCGAGTGGAGTAGTTAGAACTTAAGCCATGGCCAAGTAGTTGTCTTGCCTCCACACAAGAATAGCTAGTTGAAGGATTTTGAGCCTTTCCTAGTGACTGCATGTCATAACTTTCAGAGTTGAGTAGGGCCAAAGTTTGAAGAACAAAATAAAGCTACAGTGGCATTAGTAGAATAGAGGAGAGTTAGAAAAATAGAGGTTATTCTGATGAGATGGCATAAGATCCGACTTCACCAGCCCTTTTTCAATCATTGTTTTGACTTGACACCGTTGGGTCAGATGTATATTGCAAGATAACCCCATCAGGCACTGTTAGTGAGTCTCATAGGGATGCACATGGACAGAGTTAGAACATGATAGCATGACGTCTAGATGGGATATCCATGGTGATCAGATTGTTTAGATAGCATGATAGAACATCCATAGGCAACAACTAACATACATATATCAAATGGTTAGTAGATGGGCACACACGCAGTTTCGCACATTCACCTATTGGGCAGCTAGTGAGAGGAGTTAGACTTGTATTAGAGTATCGGGCATAAATAAAGGGTTCAACTAGGGAGTGTCCTTTAGAGAGATAGTGATTCCCTTGTGCTCCGCAAGCATGATTAGGTCCTTACCTTGAGACATAAGATTGAGCCTTGCCTTGACTATAGAGGTACCTTCATGGTACTCATTAGGGCTTACATTGCAGGTAGATATTGGTAAACAAGGACTTTAGATAGTGCAGACCTTGCTGACCAGATAGAGTGATACCAATGTATGGTCATCTTGATTGATAGCCTTGCTTGAGAGTCTACCACATCGGTAGTAGTCATGTGAGTGAAGATTAGTGCTACAAATCGGTACAGGATGGCAGGTCACACACCACTGAATTTTGGATGAGACACATGTTGAACCTCACGATGAGTTTCCGTAGACTTGAATGGAGATAGTGGTTCTTTGGGTTGTTTGAACCCCACCCATTTAGAAGTGTGTGACTAGTACGTTATCGAGAAACACATGCCTACTATTAACTGATTGAACTAGAGCCACTTAGGAGCTGTTTCTGAGATATGTCATTGATTGACTATTCCACAGACTGATCACATGTGGCATAGTAAATCATGGTAATTTTAGAGAAAAGTCCATAGATCTACCGATATTTTTGGCCATCCAATACGCTACATAGGGAATTCATCTTCCTTGCCATTTGCATGATACCTTGACCTTACCATAGATCAAAGTGACATACCTATGTAGTAGGTTTTTCTGAGCCTAGTGGATTTCTCTAGTTTTCCTAATGTCAGATCCCACATGTGAGGATGGGATATCACCTATTGAGAGTTCTTGAGCAGTGTGACCAGATTTTACAGGGTTTAGTCTCCTTTCCTATAACCCAAAGATGTCAGACATAGTAGAACTCTTACTTGAGTATTTCAACTCACCCCTCTAGGTATATCAGTTGTACTATCAGTTGTCCAAATAATTGAGATGAGCAGACATTGACCAAAGCACATGCCAAAGACTATATGTTGATTTCGTAGTTCCATGCATAGTATGTTTTCATACTCCTTGAGACACATTGTACATGTACAGGTGCTCTAGCCTCCATTTCCACGCAAAGAGCTCCTTTCAGTAGTAGTTAGTGATAGTATAGATAGCCACCAGAGCCATAATATACAGTAGAGTCATAACAGCTATCTTTGTTCTCTTATAGAATAGAGTGAGATACTTGACTCAGGACCAAGTCAACTAGGACCCGATGAGTGGTCCAGTTGCTTATACAGGGACACCTGAGAGTTGGATCTAGACTGACGACAATGAGCTATGCAGCTCATTAGGCTATACACCCGTACCTAACGGGAGACTCATAGCACAGCTTAGGATGGCTGTAGAACCTAGGACAAAGTTTCCTAAGAGTACATGTAGTTGATTTTTCACATTGATGTGGTTCAGAGAGATATGGGTACATGCTAGAGGCAGGCCTTGCCCTCGATGTAGTGTGAGAGCCCTAAACTTATTTCCACATCTAATACTTATTGGGAGAAGATCTTGGGAATGGGCTATAGATCTTTAACTTGGGTTAACCATTATAAAGAAATGACTTAGGCCCATTAAGTTGAACTTTGGCCTGGGTCGTTACAAATGGTATCAGAGCTACCTGGTTCTGTGTTAGATGATGGGCTCGACAACTGATGTTGGCTAGGCTTTCGGTCATGGGCCATGGAAGGCCGTGGGTTGGGGCTAGCAACGGGCTAAGTGTAGGAATTTCGGGGACGAAATTTCCTAATATGGGTGGATTGTAAGATCCTTCAACTTAGTCCCACATCTAATACCTACTGGGAGAAGATCTTCGGAATGGAATATAGATATTTAACTTCGGTTAACCATTTTAAAGAAATGACTTAGTTCATTACGTTGCACTTTGGGTTGGGTCGTTACAAATGGTATCAAAGCAACCTGGTTCAGTTTTAGATGGTGGGCTGGACTATAGACTTTGGCTAGTCTCATGATCACAGGCCATGGAAAGTCATGGGTTACTGGACATGGAAGGTTGTGGGTTGGGGCTAGCAATGGGCCAAGTGTAGGAATTTCGGGGACGAAATTTCCTAAGGTGGGTGGATTGTGAGATCCCTCAACTTTGTCCCACATCTAATACCTACTGGGAGAGGATCCTGTTTATAAGTGAGAATGGACTATAGATCTTTAACTTGGGTTAACCACGTTTGAAGAGATGACATAGCCCATTAGTTTGCACTTTGGGCTGGGTGGTTTACAAAATGATATCAGCGTAACCCGGTTCCGTATTAGATGGTGGGCTGGACTACGGACGTTGGCTAGGCTCTCGGTCA
>JAVDBV010050095.1:0-12110 GCA_032619315.1 Piper longum
GTCACGGACACGGTCGCGGTATGGGCCTGTTCACGGGTGTGATCAATTCGTGGGCTAGCCGGATATGGTCACAGATCTGGCCGAAAATGCGGACACGGTCTCAAATTTGCCAAACTTGTGGCGTGGCAAAAGTAAACGAGCACGACGAACCCAACTATGACATGATGTAGTGGCACTTTTGGGGGCTCGCTACTGGACCAGATGGCGTACGCAGGCTCCCTTTTTCTCTGTGTGCACCTGTATATGAGTGGGCGTACAGTATACCAACTGAATCTGGGTCGCAGACGGGTTGCAGACACGGTCGCGGTCTACATCTGTTCACGGGTCCACAGGTAAATGACTGGTCATGGATCTGCTGAGCTGGCAGACGCGGACAGAAGTAAACGGGTCCGTCGGTGTGACGCGACCGCACTTTAGGGGACTCCGGCGATGGACTTTCTGGTGTTGGAGATCACCAAAAGGTCTTGGTGGTGGTCTGACGGTCAGCGGCGGCTTCAGTCGGTCAGTTAGAGGCTGGAAAGTTAGACACTTTTCTACACTTTCATGCAATGATGCTCAGATCTCAATGACGAACTTCGGAGGCTCTCAGTTTGGTTTTATAGATAATGTCTCAGGCTTCACTTTGATTATCATGAATAGTCCGGGAATGACCAGCGATGGTCGAAAAATAGCCGCAAAATCAGCTCTCTGTGGCTATTTTCTGCGGCTGAATACTCCATTTTTCGGTTATCTGATAGGCTTCTTACTGGATTTTTATCGGAGACTGCAATGGTGAAATCCTGCGATGCTCACTTTGGGCTTGTAAAACACTCCTCTGCCTTCAATTTTTTCACCACTGCAGGTCTGGGAATGATCGGCTCTGGTCAAAAAACCGCCGCAAAATCAGCTCTCTGCGACTTTTTCCTCTCTGTTCTTATGTTTTTTTTGGTCGAATGGGTCTCTTCTTGTCTTTTTTACGGCGACTGTAATGGAAAACTCTGGCGACGATTACTTTGGGTTTGTAGACTACTCCTTCCTCTTCACTTTCGTCACCACTTTGGGGCTGGGAACGACTGGCGCTGGTTTGGAAAATGTCGACGATGTCTGCCTTTTCCTGCTGTTTTCCTCTACTCTGTTTGCTCTCCCTTATCCGGTGGGTAAGTTCTCGAATTTTCTCCGGCGATCACAGCAGCTAAAATCGGTGGAACTCTGCTGAGATCCAAATATCACTTCTCCGGATTTATTTTTGACAGCACTTCGGGGCCGTGAATGACTGGCGTTGGTCAGAAAATATCCGCGAATGCTGATCTCCACTTTTGTTTTCTGCTCTTGTTCCTGATCAGATGGGCTACTTACTGGATTTTTTTTCGGAGACTATAGCAACTTAATCCGGCAAGAATCGGCTCATACTTGTAGATCACTTTGCTAAATTCACTTCAGTCACTATCTTGGAGTCGGGAACGACCGGTGTTGATCGGAAAATATCTATAAAATCCACTGTTCGCTGCCATTTTCTGCTCTGTTCTCTTCTTCTTCTTCTTCGATCAGAGGGACCTATTCGTGGGTTTTTTTCGGCGAGGTAAGGAGTTTGCAGTGATAGAACTTGGTCAGGGATGATAACCAGTGTGACAGAAAGTAGACTGGTGTTGAGGGTATGACTGAAGACGGTACTGGTCGATCGAAGCGCTTTCTGGAAATTGTCCCCTTCCTCAACTATTTCCCTTGCTTTGGGTGGCATCTTCTCCAACTCCGGTGACGCAGGGGCGTGGCGACTTGGGCACTGGCAATTTCTTCCTTCCTTTGGTGAGTGGAGATGATGTGCTGCCGGCGGCCAGTGATGGATAGCAGCAAGGACTCCTAATCCATCCCCTGTTTTCTACATGCAACAAAGAAAAAGAAACTCTTGACCGTCGGCGATGACTTTGGCAGTGCCAAGCTTCCACGAAGGGCGGCTTTTGTTGGTAAGTCTGGATGTTAGCAACTCCTTGCTTCTTCCCCATTTCTATGGCGATCATGCAACAACAACAATCCTTCTGGAATTCTTGGATCGATGAGAATTTCGGCGAGGCTGGGCTAGACTCTACCTCCTCTCCTTGGATAATCAGGAAGACAGTGAATGACTTCTCGGCATCGGCAAACTTCACGGAAATGTTGGCTGGGAGCGGCAATCAGGCTTCATGGGTGGAGGCATCACAAGCATGCATGACAGGGGACGACAATCTTCTCTATCCCTTGGCTACAAAAAATGAAAAAACCAACCTAATGCAACTCTTGATTAATGATCTCTTCTCCGATGACTCAAACGACGGCTGGGTACTTCAAGTCATACGTTGGTGGAGATAAGGGGTCACAGAAAATGGATCTCCAGCGAGGGGCTCCTCCCCTCTCCTCTTTTCTGCTTCTTCTGTTTCTTTTCTTAAATTCAACGACCTCCCTTTTTCCAATACATTTGGCTTTGTCTTTTATAGAGTTTTCTACGCTTCTTCTATTCCGATATTACTAGCATGCCATCATCACCAGTCTTTATTTTCCTCAGAAATTCCTTCTGGCAGTTTTTGGAACCGTCAGGTGTCTTTCTCTAAAGCGTAAAAATCATGCAAGCGGATAAAAACAAATCTTTAGCAATTATCCAGATAAATAAAAATTCAAAAATTAGCAATGTAACTGGATAAATACAAATTTAAAAATTATCCATGTGACTGGATAAATCTGTCCAAACATTATCCCCCTTGTCGATTTTTTGCAAACTCAAAAAGATGAATCGGCAAAATATAATTTGCTCATCTTATCATTTTTTCTCCTTTTTTTTTTTGCAGAACAATATTTTGTTCTCAAGCTAGGATGACCTCTCTTGGATCACTATGTGATAACTACCCATTATTTTGATTTAGGAGAGTGACTTCTTTGTTCGACAACCGTGGTCTCCAAACCCATATTTCTTTCTTTTTACTTTGAAGGTTCGTGTAGCAATGGGGGAATGACAATTTCGTTTCTACTCTTAGCTGTGACTTCTCTTTCTTAGCATCTAGCTTCCCTAGTAAGAAGATCTCATGATGTCTTCTTTTCCTTCTATAATATAGAGGAGACCTTCTTCTTTTATGATGCCTTGTACTATTTGTTGGGCTGTTGACTTCTCTTTCAAACATTTTAAGAGTAGTACTTTTAATTGACGCCTCCAACTTCTTGTCCAATGTCAAGTTGGATGGCAATCTTGATTTCTTCGGTAATACAATGAAATGAAGACGAGAAGTTGATCTTGTGTTTGTGTTGAACTCTTCTTGCTCTTCGATTATATTTGCCAAGCCTTCATTGCTAACAATTGTGATAGGGTACTTCAAGCTTTCACCTGGTAGCTGACACTTGATCTGAAAAGGGCTGCTAGTAGAAAATGTACTCTTGATTCGGGTAACAAGACTTGAATAAGAACAATCACGATCCACTACAACAAGTCGTGTGCTTCCTCCAATGTAATGCCTCTTCCTTCTTTGCATAACTATCTTTTTGCCGTAACTGCAAATTAGGCAAAGTTTTGTTTGCATTGAATCCTTCACCTTAACTTCTTCATGAGTCGAAGTTGTTTGAACAACAACTTGATCTTTTATCTTTTCTTTATCGAGCTCCTTTCCTTCGCAAAGTCTTATTTTTTGATTAGTTTGAACTTCAAACTCATGCATCATTAGAGATGTAGGGAAACCGTTTTTCACTTCTTTAGTGGAAACGGGTGGCATTTCTATGCCTTTGACCTTAACCATCGGGGCATCTATTTTCTCAATTTCCCTTCCTTCATCTAGCATTTCCTTTCTCTTTTTAGACTTCATTAGTGAAAATGAGTGGCTCACTGTCATCACATTGGCAGTTGAAGTTTTGTACTTTATATCACCTTTGTCAAGCACTCTTAGATTTTCTCCATCACATCTCGACATTGCACCATAGAATGACCTAATCTCTAATGAAATCGACAAAAATTTTCCTTTTCATCTTCTGGCTTTGGAAATTTTTTTGGAGTCCATGGTGTGATCTTTCCTTTGCTCTTCAACACGTCAAACCATCTCTAAGTATCTCCAGTATTGAAGGTGTAATCTTTAATATTCCTCCATTCACGCCGTTGTCGAAACTCTCGAGGTATATATCTTGGATTTTCACTTTCATTCTTAGTCCTTAATTGCCACTCATGATCCATGTGACCATGCTCGGTGACTGCATTGCTTGATGCTCCCTTATTCTTTGCTAAAGCTGAAATTCTGTTGAGTTCTTCATATATCAGCACCCTTTCAAAGAGTTCTTCAAATGTGTTACATTGTGCACCACTCAGGAACCAACCTGCTGATCTAGCATTCATTGCGCAAATCTTTACAAGCTCCTTGATCTCTGGAGTCTCTTTCATTTGGGATGAGAGACTTCTGAATCTTTTTATATATGTAGCAAATTCTTCACCTAGTTTTCTCTGACATTGCCTTAAATGCTCAATCTTTATCGGGATATCCATTGATTGAAAATGAGTTGTGAACTGCTCAATGTGTTCCTCCCATGATCTGATTGATCTGGGTGGGCAATTGTTGAACCATCAAAGTACATTACCATTGAGAGAAGCTGGGAATTGTTGTAACTTTAACTTTTCATTTGTCGAGATTGCTCCGAACTCAATCTCGAAGATTGTGATATGATCTTCAGGGTTGCCATTTCCATCAAACTTCGTGAAGGTTGGGCACTTGTACTTCTTAAGAAAAACCACTGTGTAGACTTCCTTAGCTAATGGTTGAAGACGCTTTGTCACTTCAGTTGATACTTTATCTTTCTTTCCAATCAATGGAGTGATAAGTGCGGCTTGCACATCCATTTATGCTTTCAATTCATCAAAACGGGCATCTTGAATCGATACAATAGGTGTAATTGGTGCTACTGGAACGGTTGTAGGATAGACTGATGGGGGATAATTAACTCGTAGTGGAGCTACTGTGCCAGGAATTGGTGGTTGAACCATTGAAACCAAAGGTGGCGCCGTTGGGATGGGCACCGTGGTGGTAATTGGTGGTGGAAACGCCATTGAAGCTGAATATTGGGGGATGGTAGGGCTGTACCATGGGTATGCGTACGGTGGCCGGTAGTAAGGTGGTTATGGAAACCATGTTGAATGTGGGAGTAGACTATGTTCAGTCTGACTTGGTTGCACAGTAGGATAGTGTTGAGTCCAACTTGGCTCGGACGGTGAAATCACCAAAGGGGATGCTTGTGACATGGATCCCAAGACATGAGAAAACATGTGATTCACTTGAGGGGTGTTCTACATATCCACATTGGCTGGGGTGGTCGCCAAAGGCCTCTCCTGTGGCGCCATAAGAATGCTTGTTATCGGTTGGTTTGCTGGCTGATCCATGTTTGGACTTGGCCGGTTTGTTGGCTAATCTATTTCATCTAGACTTCGCCGGTTTGCTGGGTTCACATCATCTCTTCTGGAAGCACTTCCCATTACGATAGAGGCTCGCCTATTTAAAGCGAGTGCATCATCAAGTGCCGATTCAAGTTTTCAAATCCGTTCTTGAAGTTCTTCATTCGAGTTCTGGTTTTCATGTTGTAGGGCGGCTGGCTCACCCATAGTTGCAATGGATTGTACTTGTCTTTCAGGGTGATTTGTTGTTGTCAAAAGCACTTGTCCGGCTTGTAATGGTCGGTTTATCTCTTCATCGCTTCTTAGACTTTGATCTTCTCGTCTCAACATGCTTCTTCTTGGAGTAATTCCTCCTTCATTTCCTTCATTCAACACTGCTTCGAGCTGTTGGATTCTTTCATACACATTTCCTGCTATGAGTTAACTTGCTTCCATGTTTAATTCAAACTGTTGCCCACCTTCAGTTGATGTGGATGAATTATCTTCATTACCACTTCTTTGTCGTGCCACATTCCTTGTCTCTCGTGCCATTCCTTTTTACTCGCATAAATCTTCAAACGACAGTGCTACCTCACAACAGTCCCTGGTGGAGTCGTCAAAAATATGTTCGGGCGTAGGATCATCTGTACTCGTGGACCGCAGTTCTTTTGATTCGGTCCGGGTTTTAAGGGTTTGTTTGGGACCAAAACGCCCTTTCCGCGCAAAGAGATGGTACGATGGAAATAGAAAATGTCGCAAAGACCAAAATGACACAAAGGAAATTTTTTACGTGGTTCCTTAGGGTATAACTTGAATCCCTAAATCAGTCCACGGTGAGATTATTACTCACAATTTAGTATTTCTTCTTTGATTTTACAAATTACACAACAGTGAATCAATTCGCTTGAGTTCTTTGACTATAATGCAATGGTTTATCCCTTTCTAGTCTTCGAATCCTCAAAATAACCCTTCCATTGCATCTGGAGCATCAAAAAATGGTGAGGTAATAAAATTTGCCTCAATCTGAGGTGTACAAGGTCTTCAAATTATTTCTGAATTTTTAAAACTGGACCGCTTTGGGTTGGTTCAAACCAAATAAATGCCCGACCGGACTTGATGGCATACACAGAATCCATTTTTTCTCTACGTGCGCTTGTCTGCAGGTGGTGTACGGTACGCCAGCTGAATTCGGGTCACAGACGAGTCACGGACACGGTCGCTGTCCGGGCATGTTCGTGGGTTTGATCAATTTGTGGGTTAGCCGGATATGGTCACGGATTTGGCCAAAAATGTGGACGTGGTCTTGGATCTGCCGAAGTTGTGGTGCAACAGAAGTAAACGGGCACAATGGACCCAACTATGACGTGACGTGGTGGCACTTTTGGGGGCTCGCTACTGGACCAGATGGCGTACGCAGGCTCCTTTTTTCTCTCCATGTGCTTATATATGGGTGGCGTACTGTATGCCAACTGAATCTGGGTCTCAGACGGGTTACGGACACGATCACAGTCTAGATCTATTCACGGGTCCACGGGTAAATGACTGGTCACAGATCTGCCGAGCTAGAAGATGCAGACAGAAGTAAATGGGCAGGACGGACCCGACTTTGGCATGACGCGGCGGCGCTTTTGGGGACTACTGCGGCGGACTTTCTGGCATCGGGTGGTGGTGGAGATCATTCAGAACTGTATATCTCAGAAGGGGAAAAGTCTTGGCGATGGTCTGACGGTCAGCGGCAGCTTTAGTCGATCGGTTAGAGGCCGAAAAGTTAGACACTTTTCTGCACTTTCATGCAATGATGCTCAGATCGGTCAGTTCTCGAAGTTTTTTCGATGATCTCAGCGACGAACTTCGAAGGCTCTTAGTTTGGTTTTATAGATAACTTCTCAGGCTTCACTTTGATTATCAGGAATAGTCCGGGAATGACCGGCGTTGGTCGGAAAATAGCCGCAAAATCAGCTCTCCACGGCAGTTTTCTGCTGTTGAATACTCCGTTTTCCACTTATCCGATAGGCCTCTTGCTGGATTTTTGTCGAAGACTACAATGATGAAATCCTGTGATGCTCACTTTGGGCTTGAAAAACACTCTTTTGCCTTCAATTTGGTCACCACATTGGGTCCAGGAACGACCGGCTCGGGTTGGAAAATTGCCGCGAAATCAACTCTCTGTGACTTTTTCCGCTCTGTTCCTATGTTTTTTCTGGTCGGATGGGTCTCTTCCTGGCTTTTCTTTGGAGATTCCAATGGCGAACTCCGGCAACGATTACTTTGGGTTTGTACACTACTCATCCTTCTTCACTTTGGTCACCACTTCAGGGATAGGAACGTCCGGCGCTGGTTTGGAAAATGTCGACAACGTTTGCCTTTTGCTACTGTTTTCCTCTACTCTATTTGCTCTCCCTTATCTAGTGGGTAAGTTCTCGAATTTTCTCCTGCAACCACGACGGCTAAAACCGGTGGAACTCCACCCAAATCCAAATATCACTTCTCCGGATTTACTTTTGACATCACTTCGGGGCCGGGAATGACCGGTGTTGGTCGGAAAATATCCACAAATCCTGATCTCCGCTGCTGTTTTCTGCTCTTGTTCCTGATCAGATGGGCTACTTACTAGATTTTTTTCGGAGACTACAGCAACATAATCTGGCAGGAATCGACTCATACTTGTAGATCACTTTGCTAAATTCACTTCAGTCACCATCTTGGAGCCGGGAATGACCGGCGTTGATCGGAAAATACCCGCGAAATCCGCTGTTCGCTGCCATTTTCTGCTCTATTCTCTTCTTCTTCTTCGATCAGATGGGTCTATTCCTGGATTTTTTCCAGCAAGGTCAGGAGTCTCCGGCAATAGAACTTGGTCATGGATGATAAGTGGTGTGACAGAGAGTAGACTGGTGTTGAGGGTATGACTGAAGATGGTACTGGTCGACTGGAGCGCTTTTTGGAAATTGTCCCCTTCCTCAACTATTTCCCTTGCTTTGGGCGGTGTCTTCTCCGACTCTGACGACGCAGGGGCGTGGCGACTTGGGCACTGGCAATTTCTTACTCCCTTTGGCGAGTGGAGATGATGTGCTGCCGGTGGCTAGTGATGGATAGCAGCAAGGACTCCTAATCCATCCCCTGCTTTCTACCTACAACAAAGAAAAAGAAACTCCTGGCCGTCAGCTACGACTTTGGCAGCGCCAAGCTCCCACGAAGGGCGGCTTTTGTTGGCAAGTCTGAACGACATCAACTCCTTGGTTCTCCCCCGTTTCTATAGCGTTCATGTAGCAACAACAATCCTTATGGATTTCTTGGCTCGATGAGAATTTTGGCGAGGCTGCACCACGGCAACGGGTTGGACTCTACCTCCTCTCCTTGGATAATCAGCAAAGACGATGGGCAATGACTTCTCGGCGTCGGCAAAACTTCACGGCAATGTTGGCAGGGAGCAGTAATCAGGCTTCATGGGTGGAGGCATCACAAGCATGCATGATGGGGGACGGCAATCTTCTCTATCCCTTGGCTACAAAAATAGAAAAAACCAACCTATGGCAACTCTTGATTGATGATCTCTTCTCTGATGACTCAAACGGAGGCTCAAATGGCGGCTGGGTACTTCAAGTCATGGGTTGGTGGAGATAAGGGGTCGTAGGAGACGGATCTCCAAAGAGGGGCTCCTCCCCTATTCTGTTTTCTACTTCTTCTGTTTCTTTTCTTCAATTCAATGTGCCCCCTTTTTCCAATACGTCAGACTTTATCTTTTATAGAGTTTTCTACACTTCTTCTGTTTAAGTATTACTGGCGTGCTATCATCACCCGTCTTTATTTTCCTTAGAAATTCCTTCCGGCAGTTTTTTGAACCATTAGGACTCTTTCTCCGAAGCGTAGAAATCATGCAAGCGGATAAATACAAATATCAGCAATTATCTAGATAAATAAAAATTCCAAAATTAGCCATGTAACCAGTTAAATACAAATTTAAAAACTATCCTCGGGACTGGATAAATCTGTCCAAACAATATCAGACCTCCTTGAGAATAAGTTTACCTTCATTATGCATCTTCAAATGAATTACTCCCTTACTTTCAATTTTGCACTTCTGACCATTGCCAATTGCCGCATATCCAAACTCACTCTTAACAAAATAAAAAACCATTCTTTGTGAAAAGTATAATGAAATGAAACACTTGAATCAATATACCATGTATCTATACCATGTATCTATTTTGTAATTATCATGAAAAGATAAACTAAATTTTCTTCACGACAATCTACAACATCAAATATATTCTTGACTTGTTCGGGACAATCCTTCTTTATATGTCCTTCTTTGTCACAAATCCAACAAGTAATCTTACCCTTGAATTTTCCTTTGGATTTAGAGTGCTCTGGGTTCTTAGGACCTCAATTTTGACCTCTTCCTCTTTCTTTGCCCTTGCTTTTGTCCACTGACAAAGCTATGCCCGAGATGGACATTGTGCTATCTACCATGCTCATCTTTATCATCTCTTTATTCAAGATTATACTAAGTACTTCATCAAATTGTAGTTGTTCTTTTGAAGCATTACTTATAGATGTAATTACCGTATCTAGCTCTCCGCCAAAGATCACATGAACATTAAAGATTTATTATCTTCATTAAAGGTCATCTTCACAAATTCAAGTTGTGTTGAAATTTTATTGAAATCATTCAAATGATTAGCAATAGATTTACCTTCGGGCATCCTTAAATAGACAAGCTTCCTCAAAAAGAATAACCTATTAGAGCCTGATGACTTCTCATAAATACCAGCTAATGCCTTCATCAATCCTTTGAGGGTTGTTTGTTTGGAGACATTAAATGCCACCAACTGTGTTAAACACAATCGAACGATAGGTAAGGCTCGCCTCCTTGACATCGAGTGTCTGCCATGACTCCCACTCAAATCAAGATGCAATTGAGAGAAACCCAAAATTTCCCACAGATGATGCCAATTGTTGAGAAAAATCCCTTAAGCTAGAAATCAACAACAGTGAACACAAGATATAGGAAAATAATGCCAGAGAAATATCCAATAAAACAAAACCAAAATAAAAGAGATTTAATATGAAAACCCTTCTTTTATCGAGAGTCAAAAACCACGGGACAACAATAAGCAATTCACTATTTCAACCAAAGATTACAACCATCAAACATATAGAGATGTACAAAAACTTTACTCACTCAACCTATATAGAGATGTCCAAGAAAATTACTCACTAAACCTATACAATTGAGATTGTAAGATTTCTCTATCTCAATACTCTATATAAGACTAAACTAATAAATAATATTGATCTATCTTCTTATCTCTATATTCATTTTCTATTTCTCTCTTTTTCTCTCACACCCTGTCTTTGTCTATCTTGTTTAGAATGAGGCAAATGAGTCCATATTTATAGAGATGGTTTGAGGCCCTTCATCATCCATGAAACAACAAACAGTCACCTTTGTTTGGTATCCTGTGATTCTTTTAGTATTCCGAATGCTGCTATATATCATTAATATTCATAATTACAAATATTGACTAGAACCATAGAAATACCTCAAATTGATCACACAGACATAATTATTATATATTTAAAAAGGTATTAAAGTTATAAAAAACACAAATAAATGAACAAGAAACACATTGTATTACAGAGCATGGATCCGGCTATAGCATTCTAGAATTATGAAAGTCTAAATTGTTCAAAGAAACACCCAATTAATTTTATCAAATTGGCTTCAAATCAACCTATAATTATGCATTTGAAAACTCACATATACATAATTTTGAAACTCAAAATTTGGATCAGACTTGACATGTAATGGAGTGGAGTTGACTCCGAGTTGACTTATAATCCTTTATGTTATAATTTTAATTAAATGAATAAAATGGTATATGAAATTAGTATATATTACTCTTTTGACAGTTAAAATTTATGAATATATTATTTAAAATAATTTATTCAACTAATTTAAAAGAAAAACAATATGTTTTGATAACTTCATTGACATAAATTAAGGAGTTAATTATTAAACCAGTCACTATGAAATCATCCATGAAGTTTAGCTCGGTAGTCGGCTCTCAAGTTTTTGGAGTAAAATAGAGTTTTAAATCTATAATATAGCCTAATAGGCATCAAGGGATAACTTTGGTCACCCTTGTTCGATTTTTTTTTTTCAAATAATATAACTATATTAAATTTGTAAAAACTACAAATAAAAAGTGTAGGGTACGGTACAAACGCGAAGAACAAGCTACCCTAGCAAACTTGTTAGTCAAAATATTTATAGATTTAGTGTGGCAATTAAATACGTCCACCGGTAGAAAATTGCCCATTTGCCATAACTCCGGTGGCAAAGAATTGACAAGTGGCAAGTGAGGCCAGCTGGGAAAAAAAAAAGTTGAGCAAGGGTTGACACCAAACAATAAAAAAAAGGAGGGGGGCGGGGAGCAAAGAAAAGGAAGCTTCCGACCACCTTTTTTTTAAAACCTAATTCAGATTATTACCACAATAAATACCATTGCAAAAAATTGTGGCTCATCAGCAACCCTTTCACTTGACACAGATTTACAAGAGACTTTGGGTATGCCACCATTGGTTTTTTCTCCATCAGAAAGTCGGCGGAAAAATAATTGCTATCAACTTTGACACGACTTAAACTTTATTAAAATTATTGTGTCAAATCAAATTCCACTAGTTAATCTGTGTCACATAACTTTCTTGCTTAATAGCAAGGTCTTACCCCGCGGTTAACATGTAACAAAATTTTGCACAA
>JAVDBV010050096.1:0-11657 GCA_032619315.1 Piper longum
CGGCTAGGGTTTGGGGTGAAGGTGAAGGTGTCTGGGTGGGGGGTGTAAAAATCTAGTTAGGTGGCATTTTTATAAATATTATTTGACTCGACTCTGAGTCGAGTCAAAATAATTATCGACTCATAATAAATTCTTAAGAAATCGAGAAAAATTAGGAAAATTCCCTGAAAATAAAATAAACATCAAAAGATCAAAATGATATGCTAAATAACTATCAACCCACTCAAACTACCCGTAACGCTTCCTAACGCGGTAAACGGCCTAAAACTAATTATACGATCAAAATGAACAATAAAATAAAAAAATATTGCATACTTGTATATATTTTGATAACTCATTCGTTGCTGTTGTATTCATGATGTTATCATCATATATTTGGGTACATATGACCCCTCATAGCTCATATAAGTGACTAGCATCGGCTCAGTACACGTGTTCTGAAACATACTCAACTTGAAAATAATGGTCGAACCGACCAGTTCTAATATAAAACCCTAACTCGAATCGTGGGTTTTATAAAAAGTAATGAGGTTGGCCTTTGACCAAAGTTTAGAAGTTGTTTTCATTCTAATATAGTTTATCTTTTTTTTTTAAGAAAATAGAGTCAGCTAAAACATGAAATTTTTTACCGAAAATGGAGAAGATATTTTTACATAAATCATATGTGATGCATAAAATTACTTTTGTACATCACAAATAATATTCATGTATAAGTTATAATATGATATATATATTGTGAGATCCCAAAATTAATCTCACATCTAAGAGAAATGATACGTTAAAAGTCTTGCATCCAATGTTAGCCGTAAAACCCAATTAGCAATTGGATGTGCATATATGATAATACCTATTTATTACTTACCCAACAACCAATAGTGATATTCAATGAATATTGATTTGCTGATACATGATTGGATTTAATGTCATATTTGACTAAAAGACCTGACAATAGATTATGAGAAAAATTAGTATCGACAACAATGGATACACTTGTGTCTGCTGCATTTAGGATGAGCATTTAAATCAATAAATAGTTAGATGATGAGGATAATTTTGTCCATGCAACAAAAAAACATATAATTATGAGATTTAAATTATCATTCAAATTAATTTTGTCTTTTGTACTAATATATCCACTCTTGCGGATACTAAGCCTTCTCACAGATTATTACTCCATATCTAATACCTAATGAGCTTTGGGGTTATACACAAGAAAAAAACAAGGTTTTTAGGGTTTATGAGACCACAACCAACCCGGGTAGCTGGTTTTGGATCTTGTTAGACTCGGTATTATAAGACCTGAACCGACTCAGTTTTTAATCCTCATTAAAACTAATCCACTCAATACCAAATTATTGTTCTTCATTATTGTCCACCTCCTTCTAAAAAAATAAAAGTGCACCATATTAGTGCTAAGTCGTAAATTTGTCATATTTTCTTTTAATGCCCATGTCGTCCAATTAAGTCCTTTTTGAGCCTTTCTTGTCTTTCTTATATACAATGATAAAAATACATACTATATTTTTACTTAAAATCTTAGTCCAACTTAATATTGTTAATGCTTTATATAATTATTCAGATAATCTTTTGTTAATTGTATAAATCAAAATTTAGCCTTTGTGGGTCTACAATGAGATAAGTTGGCTTGGCATGGGCTTAGCTTAGTTAGTGCTTGAGCACATTTAGAAACTGAACCTTATCCTCAGGCTCGTTAAGCTTAAACTCGGTTCAACTCGGGTTCGATGATATCATGCTCTAAAAATATACAAGAAGAAAATTATAAATGTGATTGGCAAAAAAGGACAAATGAAAATGATTAAATTCTAGCAAATGATATCACACCACCAAATAGTTCTTTTCACTGACAAAATAGCCTCCTGACTGAGCCAAGGGCAGTTCTTCAGGTTCAGCCCCACAAGATTCCCACACATGAGCTCAATGAAGTCCAAGCTTCTATCAGTAATTCCCAAGCTCCCTGCCAAGGAGAGCACTTCGAGTCTTTGATGCTTCGGTTGTACCAAGCTCAACACTCCTTCATCAGTAACATCACATCTGGAAAGATCAAGGTCTACCAAGTTTGGGCAGTTACCAGCAATCACATGCAGACTTTTGTCTGTAATTCTCTCACAGCCACCCAATCTGAGTGTGTCGAGCTTCTTCCCAAATGCAACTGTAATACCCAGAACACTAAGGTCAGTGAGTTGAAGACACCCACTAAAATTCACTGATTTAACACAGTTGTTAACGGATCTGAGAGTTGAGAATAAGCTCAGAATTCCTGTGTCAGTGATCATGGGCAATCCCACAAGGTCAATATGCTTCAAACCAGCACAGGAAGTTCCCAACCAAGATAAGAATGAATCATCAATATCAGCACATCTGTCTAGTGATAGGGGCTCCAACTTCTGACATTGCTGTAGAGGATTCCGGCTATGAGATCTGCTTCTTTTTTGCAAGCCATGGCCTTTCACCAATGACAACAATTTCAACATCTGGTTGCAATTCCTGAATATCTCCGTCAAACCAGTCGAGGAAATTTTATTACACCCATCCAATTTGATGCTCTCCAGAGATCTGGCTGATTTTGTGAGGTCTTTGAGTGCTTCGTCTGTTAATGTGACACAGCCCACAATGATTATCAGCTTCAATGCCACAGTTTCCTTGGAAGCTTGCATCAGACAATCCAGAGCATGTTTTGAGGCTTAGTGACTCCAAGTTCGGCATATTTTGTAAAGAACAAAAATCCAACTCTGAGAAATTCAATATGTTCTCAAGGACAAGGTTTTTGATGGATTCCCCACACTCACCTATTGCTTGTAGAACACAATCACTTATTCCCAATGAAACAAGCATCACCTTCTTCAACTTGTGCAAATTTAAAACAAGTGATGCAATCCCTTCATCACCAATTCCTGGGCAGTTAATTAAGGCAATTGATTGAAGCTTCCACGAATGTTTCGACAAAGCAAGAAGCGATTTATTGCCAACCAATTGGCATGAATGAATGGTCAAACCGCCCAGATTTGAACAGTTTTTGGCAACTTTGATTAGTGCCGGGTCACCTATCAATGGGCAGTTGAGCAAATCAAGTTTCTCAAGGGAACGGCAAGATTCTGAGATAGAGCCAAGACCTGTATCCCCAACCTTGTAACAATCCCATAGGAATAGAGACTTCAGATTTTGGCAAGCATTGGCAATAACTTGGAGACCAAAATCAGTTATACCTTGGTAGTGGAGTCCCCCTCTGATGCACAGATGAGCCAATCTCACTCCATGGCTAATCCCTAAAGCAATGGCAGCCAGTCTAGTGTCATTGGCCTTCATACCCTCCAAGCATCTTCTGGCCTTACTGCTCTTGGATGGAAGAGTGGAACAGGCAGACTTGAACTCTGTGGAATTCATGTTAGCTTGCATAATTAGCCATTTCTTTGACACAGCGGAACAGGAGCACCTGTCTTTGAAGGAGGATATGAAGCTAAAGATCTCCAAGATGATCTCATCAGGAAGGTGACTTGTGAAATCTTCATCTCCTCCAACTGACCTGTTTTCCCATCTGGGTTTCTTCCTTGGTGAGTTATTATCCACTTCTCTACCTGCAAACACAGAGAAACAGCACAATGGGATCAATCCTCACTCAAAACCAATCAAAATGCGTAAAATAGCAGCAACCCAGTTTTAAGAAAGAGATGGGAAAACATTTATGGCTTGAACATACTCACCAGTTCTTTCAATCTCCATTGTCAAAAGGCTTGTTGGCTTATGAATGAACTAAGAGCTGCAATATATAAAAGAGAAGAAGAACATGGTCATTAGCAACTGGCGCAATGTGTTCATTCACCTGGACTAGTTCATTTCAACTTTCTGAAAATGAGGTTCATGTCTTTCTTCTCTTCCAGGTCATGACATTGATATACCACAGAAGT
Organism: Piper longum; assembly: GCA_032619315.1. Lineage (NCBI taxonomy): Eukaryota > Viridiplantae > Streptophyta > Magnoliopsida > Piperales > Piperaceae > Piper > Piper longum. The sequence continues at coordinate 3,924 of JAVDBV010050096.1, forward strand.
CAGTGAACTCAACGCATCTAATATAATATGTGAGCAAGGACCATCTCTTGTACTAAGATTGTCTTATGTACATCTGCTTTCTCGAGTCCCTTTCCAAGTAGAGTTTGTCTCGTATTTTTCATCTGTAGTTTGCAATATATGAGTCTCTCTCTTTTATTCCGTACCCCCTGCCCATCCATGGATCTCGCCTTCATCCACAGGCCACAAAAAAACATCATTAATTGGCACACTGCCGACTTCTAATTGTTTCAAGCAGGAGCCAGAATAATATTTCTCATGAGGTGGACTTGCTTCAAAGCTGACTCATACTTTCAAAGGCCGTTCACATCCCTTAGATCAATATACACGAAACAAAAGCATACATATTTACTGTTGCTTAAAGTAAGCCTTCTCGCATATTATTACTCCATATTTAATATTTACTGAGATATGATTTATTATATTAGTATAGATGAATTACATAGATTATTAATTTTGGTTAACTATTTTGAAAAATTATTCAAGCCCGTTATTTTAAACTTGGGTGAGGCCGTTATACTTTTAAAGGCCATTAATCCCAATTCTTAGTGTTGTCCTGCTGGACATAACATTGACTCGACTCTTATTTTCAATTTTATTTATGTTCGGTGTAATTACGCACAGGACGGCATCCCTTGCGAGTTTATGTGTGGTTGAAGCCACCCCCCTTCTGGTTGATCCTAGCCCTCTCCTAGGACCTACTGTTCAGTTCCCGAGGTCATTCAATAGCTATACGGGTGGTGTGCGTAAACTGCACCCATAGCAAAGGTGCCCTTACGACACTTTTTCTTATATTTTATCATATAAATATATTTTTAAAGAATAGTTAGGCTTTATAATCACGTCATTTGTATATGTACGAAAATAATTATGAATTCTGTAAGATCTTTATACATGTATGCGCACTATTTCAATATAAATTTCATATCTCATGTTACAGGTTGCAGATTTTGTATAATTTTTGTATTGTTAGCTTTTTTAAGAGATAGATCTACAAGTTTTGTCGACATTTTTTTAATGTGATAGTTCATGTATAAGCATGAACACGCGCTAAACTTTCTTTAGTCTTATGTACATCTTTCTTGAGTCCCTTTCCAAGTAGAGTTTGTCTCGTATTTTTCATCTGTGGTTTGCAATATATGAGTCTTTCTCTTGAATTCCGTACCCCCCCGCCCATCCATGGATCTCGCCTTCATCCACAGGCCACAGAAAAACATCATTGGTTGGCACACTGCCGAGTTCTACTTTGCGAATTGTAAAAAGAAAAACCGAATATGAAATGGCCTTTTTGAATTTCGCGTCTTTGACGTACGGCTAGAAGAAAAAAATTGCCAGCACCAAACCTTTTATTCAACGTTACGTTTAGAATATTGACTTTTAATAACCACGTATCAACCGTTTTATATTTTATATTAACTAGCCAAAGAACCGTGCAACGGGTACATTTAAAACTTACTAGTATTATTTATTAAGAATATGCAAAATTAATTTTAAAAATATTATAATAATATTTTAAAATAATAATAATAACAAATATTTATTTAATTTTAACAAAAAAAAGAGTTATATAAAAATAACAAAAATAATTTTAATTTTAATAAGTACTTTTTTTAATAATGAAATAAATTATTTTAAAGGTTTCCAATTTGGATAAAATTATAGTTTATGCTTTTTTTATAATAATTAATAATAATAATAATAAATAAATAAATAAATTTGTAAAAATCTAATTATTAAGAAATAAACTTTAATTCGAAGTAATATAAGTATAAATATATCAAAATTTATTAATATTTTTAAAATTCTTAATTCGGCTAGAATTATATTTAAAAGCTTTCTTAATAAATAATTATAATAATTTTTAAATTTAAGTAAATATTAATGAGGCAATAAAACTATTTTGAGACCAAAATCGACTTTATTATAAGAAAGGCTGAAATATGAACACAGCAAAAAAAAATCATATCTTTAGTATAAGGGGTTTGATGCTTGACATTTTTTTCCTTCTCATATTATTTCAGTTTTTCTTATATTTTGGTTGATTCTAACCATATGAAAATTTTATATATTCATTAATAAGTATGTAATTTAATTTATTTATTATTATGAAAGCGTTGTAGTATAATTATATCCAAATTAGAAATCATTAAAATATTAATTAAATTTTATATATTTATAATTATATCACTCAAATTAAAGTCTGTGACTTAATAATACATACTTATTCTTTATAAAAAAATAATAGACACTTATTGTAAATTTGTGCAGATTTTAATTAATTAATTAATTAATATATTGTTGTTTATTATAAATAAATAAAATAGTATAATTATAATCAAATTAAAAATTTTAATATATATATATATATATATAGTTATTATTAAAATCATGTGATGAACCTAGCGCGCGTTACCCATGCATATGAACAACAAATGAGAAACGGATGAACCTGGACGATACATAGAGTGTTCCAAAACCATGCATAGAATTTGTGACGCATGTGCATGAAGTTGATCCAAGCATGGTCGGTGTCTAAAGGCTAAATCCACATTGTATAATTTGTAATGCGCCGGACAACACAACGTGTGTGTGTGTATATATATATATATATATATATATATATATGAATTAATCTCTCATTAGGTGGACTTACTTCAAAGCTGACATCATACTTTCAAAGGCCGTTCACATCCCTTAGATCAATATACACGTATCAAAAGCATACATATTTACTGTTGCTGATAGCAAGCCTTCTCTTGCATATTATTACTCTATACTAAATATCTATTAAGACAAGATTTAGTATATTAATGTAGATGAATTATATAGATCATTAAATTTGGTTAACTATTTTGAAAAAATTATTCAAACTCGTTAATTTTCACTTGGGCAAGGCCGCTGTATATCGTATCAAAACCTACCCAATTCCATATTTGATGGTGAGGCGGGTTTCGATTAAACATAGGGTAACGTCATGGACTTCCAGGACTAAGTTTCCGGAGATGTCGAGATGGGGTACAATGTAAGTCTCATGTCCAATACTCGTTGAGGCGAGATCGGGTATATTAGTGGGGATTTATTTAGATTATCTCCGCCACAAATGACAAGCAAGTTTTCGTTATACCCAGCCAATACCAAATCCAACCAAACGCATCCAAACTTTGAACAAACTTCACAAAAGGACAAATGAAAATGATTAAATTCTAGCAAATGATATCACACCACCAAATAGTTCTTTTAACAGACAAAATAGCCTCCTGACTGAGCCAAGGGCAGTTCTTCAGGTTCAGCCCCACAACATTCCCACACATGAGCTCAATGAAGTCCAAGCTTCTGTCAGTAATTCCCAAGCTCCCTGCCAAGGAGAGCACTTCTAGCCTTTGATGCTTCGATTGAACCAAGCTCAACACTCCTTCATCGGTAACATCACATCTGGAAAGATCAAGGTCTACCAAGTTTGGGCAGTTACCAGCAATCACATGCAGACTTTTGTCTGTAATTCTCTCACAGCCACCCAATCTGAGTGTGTCGAGCTTCTTCCCAAATGCAACTGTAATACCCAGAACACTAAGGTCAGTGAGTTGAAGACACCCACTAAAATTCACTGATTTAACACAGTTGTTAAGGGATCTGAGAGTTGAGAGCAAGCTCAGGATTCCTGTGTCAGTGATCTTGGGCAATCCCACAAGGTCCATATGCTTCAAACCAGTACAAAAAGTTCCCAACCAAGATAAGAATGAATCATCAATATCAGCACATCTGTCTAGTGATAGGGACTCCAACTTCTGACATTGCTGTAGAGGATTCCTGCTATGACATCTGCTTCTTTTTTGCAAGCCATGGCACTTCACCAATGACAACAATTTCAACATCTGGTTGCAATTCCTGAATATCTCCGTCAAACCATTTGACGAAATTTTATTACACCCCTCCAATTTGATGCTCTCCAGAGATCTGGCTGATTGTGTGAGCTCTTTGAGTGCTTCGTCTGTTAATGTGTCACAGCCCACAATGTTTATCAGCTTCAATGCCACAGTACCCATTCCTTGGAAGCTTGCATCAGACAATCCAGAGCATGTTTTGAGGCTTAGTGACTCCAAGTTCTGCATATTTTGTAAAGAACAAATACCCAACTCTGAGAAATTCAATACGTTCTCAAGGACAAGGTTTTTGATGGATTCCCCACACTCACCTATTGCTTGTAGAACACAATCACTTATTCTCAATGAAACAAGCATCACCTTCTTCAACTTGGGCAAATTTGAAACAAGTGATACAATCCCTTCATCACCAATTCCTGGGCAGTTAATTAGGGCAATTGATTGAAGCTTCCACGAATGTTTCGACAAAGCTAGAAGCGATTTATTGCCAACCAATTGGCATGAATGAATGCTCAAACCAACCAGATTTGAACAGTTTTTGGCAACTTTGATTAGTGCCGGGTCACCTATCAATGGGCAGTTGAGCAAATCAAGTTTCTCAAGGGAACGGCAAGATTCTGAGATCAAGCCAAGACCTGTATCCCCAGCCTTGTAGCAATCCCATAGGGATAGAGACTTCAGATTTTGGCAAGCATTGGCAACAACTTGAAGACCAAAATCAGTTACACCTTGGTAGTAGAGTCCCCCTCTGATGCACAGATGAGCCAATCTCGTTCCATGGCTAATCCCTAAAGCAATGGCAGCCAGTCTAGTGTCATTGGCCTTCATACCCTCCAAGCATCTTCTGGCCTTACTGCTCTTGGATGGAAGAGTGGAACAGGCAGACTTGAACTCTGTGGAATTCATGTTAGCTTGCATAATTAGCCATTTCTTTGACACTGCAGAACAGGAACACCTGTCTTTGAAGGAGGATATGAAGCTAAAGATCTCCAAGATGATCTCATCAGGAAGGTGACTTGTGAAATCTTCATCTCCTCCAACTGACCTGTTTTCCCATCTGGGTTTCTTCCTTGGTGAGTTATTATCCACTTCTCTACCTGCAAACACAGAGAAACAGCACAATGGGATCAATCCTCACTCAAAACCAATCAAAATGCACAAAATAGCAGCAACCCAGTTTTAAGAAAGAGATGGGAAAACATTTATGGCTTGAACATACTCACCAGTTCCTTCAATCTCCATTGTCAAAAGGCTTGTTGGCTTATGAATGAACTAAGAGCTGCAATATATAAAAGAGAAGAAGAACATGGTCATTAGCAACTGGCGCAATGTGTTCATTCACCTGGACTAGTTCATTTCAACTTTCTGAAAATGAGGTTCATGTCTTTCTTCTCTTCCAGATCATGGCATTGATATACCACAGAAGTTAGTGAATTCAACGCATCTAATATAATACATGAACGAGGACCCTCTTGTTCTAAGATTGTCTTATGTACATCAGCTTTCTTTAGTTCCTTTCCAAGTAGAGTTTGTCTTGTATTTTTCATCTATGGTTTGCAATATATGAGTCTTTCTCTTGTGTTCCTTACCTCCTGTCCATCCATGGATCTCGCCTTCATCCACAGGCCACAAAAAAACATCACATTGGTAGGCACACTGCCGACTTTTACTTTGCCAATTGTAAAAAGAAAAACCGAATATGAAATGTCTTTTTTGAGTTTCGTGTCTTTGACGTAGGGCTAGAAGAAAAAAATTGCCATCACCAAACCTTTCATTTACGTTACGTTTAGAATATTGACTTTTAATGACCACGTATCAACCGTTTTATTTTTTATATTAACTTGCCAAAGAACCCTGCAACGGGTACATTTAAAACTTACTAGTATTACATATTAGGAATATACAAAATTAATTTTTTTAAAATATTATAATATTAGTTTAAAATAATAATAATAATAAAAATAATAAATATTTATTTAATTTTAACAAAAATAAAGTTGTATACAAATAGCAAAAGTAATTTTAATTTTAATAAGTAATTTTTTTAATAATTAAATATTTTTTAAAGATTTTCAATATAGATAGAATTATAGTTTAAGATTTTTTCATAATAAGTAATAGTATATATATAAATAAATAAAATATGTAAAAATCTAATTATTAAGTAATAAACTTTAATTCAAAGTAGTGTAACTATAAATATATCAAAATTTATCAATATTTTTAAAATTCTTAATTCGGATAGAATTATATTGAATCACTTTCTAAATAAATAATAATAATAATCTTTAAATTTAGATAAATATTAATTAGCCAAAAATTTTGGGGTTAGAATCAACTTTTTTACAAGAAAGGCTGAAACACGGCCAGTTTCTTTAATATAAGGGGTTTGAAGCCCGATATTTTTTTCTTTCTCGTACCACTTCAGCGTTTCTTACATTGTGGCTAATTCTAATCATATAATGATTTTATATGTTCATCAATACTTAGGTAATTTAAAATTATCATTATTATTTATTTATTATTATGAAAGCGTACCAAATTAGAAATTATAAAATTATTAATAAAATTTAATATATCTATAATTATACTACTGAAATTAAATTTGTTACTTAATAATACATACTTATTCTTTATAAAAAACAATACATACTTATTGTAATTTATTACAGATTTTAATTAATTAATTAATTAATATATTGTTGTTTATTATAAATAAAAAATTTCGTATAATTCTAATCAATTTAAAAATAAAAATAAAAATAATATTTAGTTATTAAATTTTTTTGCTCAATTCAAATTATATAGAGTGTTCCAAAACCATGCATCGAATTTGTGCTGCATGTATCTAGCGCAGCATGACCATGACCGACTACCAGATAAAATTAAATATGAACACGCATGCACATGAAGTTGATCATATAGTAGCCAAAGAACTGTGCAACAGATATATTTAAAACTTAGGAATAATATATTTTAAGAATATACAAATTTAATTTCTTAAAATATTATAATATTATTTAAATATAATAATAAAAAATATTTATTTAATTTTAATAAAAAAACAGAGTTCTACACAAATAGAAAAAGTAATTTTAATTTTAACAGGAAATTTTTTTAATAATTAAATAAATTGTTTAAAGATTTCCAATTCTAACAGGATTATAATCTAAGCTTTTTTTTATAATAAGTAATAATATATATATATATAATATGTAAAAATCTAATTAATAAGTAATATTTTTTTCCCGCGTCTATGGCTAGTTGAGTTAGAACGGTGGGAGGAGATTTTTGTTCGGCTTGCCACCAAAGTCACCAACTTTTTTTTTCAGCCGTCTGATGGCGATGGCCACCGAAATCTCCACCCACAAATTTTTGGCCAATTTTTGAAACCAAATTTGTGAGTTTATATTCAGAACCATATATAAACTTTATCATAGATATTACTTCAAATTTATTGATTTAGGAAGGAGATGGTAATATCTGAAGTCTCAACGTGCAATTTGATAAACATTCAAATCATGTGATGAACCTTGCCCACCGTATACATGCATATGAACTATTTATGTTTCACGTGTGCTTTTAATAAGAAGCGGATGAACCTGGACGATGTATAGAACACTAATCAGTGTTCCAAAACCATGCATCGAATTTTTGTTGCATCATGCATGGCACTAGCGCAACCTGACCACGACCGACTACCCAAAATTAAATATTAACGTGCATGTACATGAAGTTAATCCAAAGTACGGTCGGTGGCTAAAAGCTAAAGCCACATTGTAAAATTTGTAATGCGCCGGACAACGCGTGTGTGTGCATATATATATATATATAT
>JAVDBV010050097.1:0-13374 GCA_032619315.1 Piper longum
GTCGCCGCCGGGGCGGCGAGGGGGCTGGCATGGCTGCATCACGGGTTCATGCCGCCGGTGCTGCATCAGAACATTAGCTCCAACGCCATACTGGTCGATGAGGACTATATTGCGAGGATCACAGACTTTGGTCTAGCTAAATTGATGGCGCCATTGGAGAAGGATGCTAGCACTTTCATACATGGTGATTTTGGAGACTTTGGGTATGTTGCTCCCGAGTATGCTAGCACTCTGGAGGCCTCCATTAAAGGTGATGTTTATGGGTTTGGTGTGGTTCTTCTCGAGCTGGTCACCGGGCAGAAGCCATTGGAGGTGAGCTGTGGGGGGGAGGTGTTTAAGGGCAACTTGGTGGATTGGGTGAATCACTGCTCCATCGATGGTAGGATTAGGGAGGTGGTTGATAGGTGTTTGTGGGGGAAGGGGCATGATGATCAGATTCTGCAGGTCTTGAAGGTGGCCTGTGCTTGTGTTGCTTCCAGGCCAAAGGACAGGCCTTCTATGTATAATGTTTATCAGTCTCTGAGGTCGATTTGCGGCGCCGGCGATTTCTCGGTGAATGATGAGGAGTTTCCTCTGATGTTTGGTAGAAATGATGCGGAAAAATGATTGTGAGGTTAGCTTATTGACAATGTCTTTGATCATAAACTTGTATTTCTATGTTAGAGGGAAATGTGTATGTAGGAACTCTCTATCCTGCAATTATTGTTGCTTCTTAACTAGTTCTTTAATCACTTTGTTTTTTTATCTCTTAATTCCATAGAATGCTGCCAGTCCAGCCTGCTTTTATGTTGTAATCCATTTCTTTGAGTGGAAATGTGGTGGAAAATGTGTTGAATCCTTTGTTATATGTATGTCTCCAAGAAAATGTTATAACTACAATATTATTTTGACTGGGATTAGGTGTCATGGATATGTGAATCGGATGAATGCTTTGGTTTATGCTCTTGTTTTGATTGTTTTGATTAAATTTCAAAGACTTCGTTTTCTGAAACTGCTTGAGTTATGTCAATTCCAAAATTTTGGCCATGACAATGAATGAAGTCCTTTTCATTCGAAAACGTCAGAATCTGTTGTTTTACAACAGGTGTTCCAAGCACACACTAGGTTTTATGATGTAAAAAGCCCCCTGCTAATTCTTATAGTGTTAACCAAACTTACTTAATACACCCCCCCCCCCCCCCTCCCTCCCTTGAAATCTTCTCTTTGAGCAAGAATCTGTAAAATTTGTAGGGTCAAAACTTACTTTGCAATTGTTATACATGATTGGTTCATGATCTGATATGCAACTGTTTGCTGCTATTGTAAGTTTCTTTGTCAAAATTTGCTTCTTGTAAACACTTATACTATTTGAAGAAGATGGCTAGAAGAAGATAAACAGTGTTTTATCCGCTAAGCTTACTACTAATTAGTTTTGATGATGATTAAATATAATTTAAGTGCAGTTTTCTTGAAAATATATCCATATGAAACAGGAGCATGTGATTCGATAAGAAGATACAGACAAGAGCTTAGCTTTGGGGTCCCTCAAATTGAAGGCTTTGGCGAATTTATTCCACCCGTGATTCTTGTCAGTTGTAATAAACCATAAACTCATTTCGCTGCCATTGTGAATATAAACTCTTTTTTTTCTTTTAGTTTTTGGTGTGAATATGAACTCCGGTGAAACTATGAAGTCTGTCTAGGAGTTCTCTACCTTCCCTTTTGTGAAGATGGTGCCCAGATTTCATACTGTATATAAAGCAATTTATGTTAAGCAATGCTAATTGCAGAGATGTCAGAATAATCTCATTTAACCATGAAAATAAAAAACAATATGCTCATTACACACAAACTTCAAAACTGCAAATTACAATGGCAACAATGATTTGGAGCCTAACTTCCAAGTTTAAAGGCATCAACAAATAAGCCCAAGCAAACGCCAGCTTTCCAGAAGTTAATCATGACCACCAAAGACTGCAGTTTCCCATTGTTGGCCATGGCCGACATTGGCTTTCTGTACATGAGCATTCCTATACCCTCTATGGCTGCAACTACAATGCCAGCAACTAAAACATCCCAATCACCTGTCTGCCCGAGAATTGTTGCCAAAGCATTGGCCGTGTAGAATCCCAGCAGTAGAAGAAATATCTTCATGGGGAAGTTCTTTCTAGCTGCATTGAGCTTTTCAAGCACCTGCCTACTGCCCGCACCAACTATTCTTCCCAGTCGAGTTCCACCAAGTCCGGAGCTCTCCCCATTGGCAACACTTTCTTGGTTACCATCACCCGGAGAGTTCCCAATATTCAAGGCGAAGGCGATACTTGAACTAGGTCTCTTTGTTCTATTACTGCTCAAAAAACAGCACAAAAAATGTTGAACCAAATAAGAAAAACAAATGTCATAGGCCAACAAAGCAGTTAAGCAACAGAACGACAATATATGGGGATTTCCACGTCTCTAAGGTTTGTCAAATACAGATACAGATCACTTAAAATGGAAGGATTGCCGTACATCACACAATTCACTTTGGAAGTACTCAAATGCACTTTTTACCAGCAAGCATTGCAAGAAACCACATTTGAATTGCCAACTGGGGCAAAACATCATGATTTATGCGCTACTAGCTAGCTAAACATCATTTACAAGATAAAGCAATCCAGTTCACGGAAAAACAAATTGTAACCTATGCAGATCACTCGACAAAATTCACACTCAAAGTTCTTATATCGTTGGTTCTCAAACAGACTGGGATACATTTCCAATACTGCCTGCCATGCATTTCATATGCAGTTCTTTACGTTAAACCAAGGTAAGAAGTTTGCATAAATAAAAAGTAAAAAAAAAAGATGAACATTTTCAAGCATGAAGAAACAAAGCACATACCTCTTTCCAAATACAGGTTCATCTTTCATGCATTTTACAGTCCCTCTTGTATGAAAAATACCAACATTGGATCTTCTCTCTATGCAGCAGTTTGATGGGCACACATACAATTTATTCGAGCTTGCATTCTCAATTACATGCACGGCTGTTTGCACCGGCAAGGCAGCCATGTGCACCGCAAAGAAAGCGAGATGAAAGAAGGAGAGCCACTCTGCTAGGTAATCAGCACCTAATCATATAACTGTCAAAAATAACTCACAGGCTAAACCTGTAATAGTAACAGCAAGTCCAAATTAGCAACTGAGACTGTGTATATGATATGATCAGATAAATTTGCACAAAAATTTTCCAGCCACAAAAGGCTCAAAGAATCACAACAACGAATTGTTGAAGGCATTGATAGAGAGCTAGGCGGCTAACAGTACTTTGGAATTAACAATTTTAGTGCGATCCAATACATTTGCTCACACTTGAATAAGAAAATTGAAAAATTGCAAGCTTATAAGCTAAATGAGAATCAGCTTTCACTTTGAAAAACTTCCAAATATCATGTTATCCACTCTCGTTCATGTATATAACACCTAAAAAAATACAAGGCAAAAACAAGAGTTTTTCTCACCATCTTCACACTTTTAACGAAGAACAAATATCGGTCCGCCGCATCTAAGAAGTCAAACAGAAACTTCTACTTAACTAGAATCAAACTTCAATGTCAGAATTCAAACGAATCACCACGAATCAACCTCAAAGAAACGATTTTTCTTCAACCGAAACCTGTAATTCCTCCAACACCCGCGCCTTATGAACTAATAAAAGCAAAAATGGCGACAAAGCGAACGAGTACGAGCACCAAAAACAGCAAAACAAGAGGTCCGACGGTCAGCAAGAAAGCTGGGCGGAAGGAAGAAGCGTAGCCTCGAATGGGCGACAAGAGCTGGCATCTAGAGCTGGGACAGTGGTGGTGGTGGTCGCCGGCGGCGGCCCCGGCCACAGCGATGGCGAGAGGAGGAAGACGAAGTGGGTCCGAGGTAACCTTTTCGGTTTTTGTAGATAATTGGCCGGCCCGGCGGGTTCAGATTGAACCGGTCTAATGGCTGTTGTGAGCCTTCGATTTTTTTTTTGTTAAACTTAATAAGTATAAATATAAATAGAAATATATATATATATATATATATTTCGATACATAATTTTTTTAAAACATATAAATATTTTTTATTACGTTTAGAAAATTTTGAATTTAGCTCGACTTGATTTCTAAGTCGGAAAATCATTTATAATATTTGTTCAATATGGTGCACAAAAGATTGGACAAAATGAGTGCATGATTTCATTACAAATATGGATAAACTAAAAAAATTTGTTTTATTTTAACATATATCCGAGTCTGATTTAAAGCGATTTTAAGTAAATTTACAATTATTTATACAATTTTTTTTAATATGGCACATAAATTGTAATCATAAAAGATTAGAACTTGAAAAGTACATAATTTATATTTTTTTAATATGTATTGATGGCGTTTGATTCAAAGAATTATCTAACAAAATCTGACTTCTATATGTTTTAAACACGTTTGATGCCACGCAAAGGGTGCATGCACTCCATTGGAATTTGGAACTAGACGCGTATGACCCATCTCATTGTTTGGCCAAATCTACTCTCTTCATAAGTTCTAACAACAAAAGCTTTTAATCTTGAGCCCAATACTATGAATGATGAATCCAAACCTTGTTTTTTTTCTTTCACCAAGTTATGAATCCAATCCCTTGTATTTTTTTTTTTTTTTCTGAAACCAATCCTTTGTTGGTCCCATAGACCCGTTATTCTACACGAATATTCCACATAACAATCGATTTATAAGTTTATATAAGATATATGTCGTTTATTGATTATTATACTAGCATAAGAAGTAACGTGTTTCGATGCGTTTAGTTTTCAACACTAGCAAACGTGGGCAATGACGGTAGAGCCAACCTTGTTTTTGTTCTTCCGGACGTCACTTATGTGTAAAAAAACTATTTGTTATCTCTGCTTATCTTCATTCCCGTCACGGGTTACTGTTTTTGTCTCAGCAGTCCAGATGCCACCTTGACGGGTTACTGACATCAATGCCGTAACATGCATGGTTCCTCGGTATCTCTGATCTCGATTCCATTTCGCTTGTATATATATATATATATATATATATATATCAAGACAGGTTTTAAGGTGCAGAAAATTTCGTTTCTGACGTTGCTGGTCATACCCTTTTCATATCTTGATAATTGGTGAGAGTTTCTGCTTTAGTTTGCTTCCTGAGAGGTTGATCAGTGGTTATTTGCTTAATTTGTGCATGGAAGTAATGATCAGATGTGTCGTTTTTTGTTGGTCCTGATTTATGTTGTGGCAGATCTGTTGAGTATTTGTTTCTGGGCTTCTTTCTCTGTTTTTTTCGATGTTTACTTCTATTTTCCTCGTGGGAGATCTTTTTTTACTTTCGTTGCAAAGAAAAAAATATATTTGAAGTTGGACTACTATTGCTTCCTGCTTGTGATTTTTAATGGAGAAAAAGGAACATGCATGGATCAGGGTCTCATTAGATTAAACTGTTAATGTAAAGTGATCCTCATCTCATACACTGTTTTAAAACATTGGCTAAAGAAAGCAATAGTAGCGAGTCCCTTTTCCAAACAAAATTGCAGTACTTTTATTGTTCGATAAATTGACTCTATCAGGTTGGCTGGAGAGAGGTGTGGATTGTGCATGCTAATTAATGCTTTTATGCTTAATAAAGAAAACTTATCTTTTGTAATGACTTTTATTCTTGTAGACGAAGTTGCTGTAATCAATTGAGAGTGAAAATGGATAGAAGTCAAATAACCAATGTATCTGAGTATGAAGCTCTGGCTAAGGAGAAACTTCCAAAGATGGTATATGATTATTATGCTTCAGGAGCTGAGGATCAGTGGACTCTTAGAGAAAACAGAAATGCATTTTCAAGAATTTTGTAAGCATTCATTTTCTTCTCTTCTCTGTCTATTGTTTCTTTTTACCTTATTTTTTATATCCCTCCTTTCAAATTATCTGCAAATATAAGTTCATGGTAGTCTTTATTTGACTCTGTGGTTATATCTGGCTGGCATGATAGAGACCATTTATCTGTCACCAACAAATGCTAGATTCTTTTTTGTCACATAGGAAAGCTTGTTTTCTTTGAACATGAAATATGAAAGATTATTGGCAACTTGTAAAGAGCAATTCAACGAACACTTTTCTTTTTTTCTTCCTACTTAGTCATGAGCAGGTTCTGAACTCGTGGCAATATTTGTTAGAAAGAGTCCACACAATTGCTCATACTTGAATAGGCCTTCTCAAAAAAATTAATATCAACATCATGCAGTTCATCTAACTTGAAACAAATTTCACCCCTTTCCTCATGCTAAATTTCAGATTTCGGCCTCAAGTACTGGTTGATGTCTCAAAAATTGATTTGACAACTACTGTTCTTGGCCACAAGATATCGATGCCTATTATGATTGCACCGACAGCCATGCAAAAAATGGCTCATCCTGAAGGTATGGCATATCTGTCCTGGATGATGTAATTTGATTGGCTTAATCATTTTAATTTATGAAGTTGTCATTTCTTGGACATTCTGAGTTACATTATTATTAAAGTCCTGTTAGATAATCTGTTATTGACATATGTTTTGAAGTTTGTAAATGCATGCCCTGAGTTGCCCCTTTTGTTGTGCAGGAGAATGTGCAACCGCCAGAGCAACTTCTGCAGCAGGAACAATCATGGTCTCAATCTTAACTTCCATACTTCTGTTATTTCTGTCTGAGAATTGGCAGATGTGTAGAGGATACTGGAGAAGTTATATGTTTCATTGTCGTCTAGAAAATTAATCCATGACAATTGGCTTCAATTGATTTGGTTACCATGAGAATTTCACAAAAAGTGGTAATGTTCACATTCTTGGAAGACCCAAGCTGGTCTTCCTAGTTAAGATTTGAAGTTAATGGCAGCTCCTTTATTGTTGAACAGACATTGTCTTCATGGGCAACTTGCAGTGTTGAAGAAGTTGCATCCACTGGGCCTGGTATATGCTTTTTCCAATTGTATGTAAGTATACTGTTCCCCATAATTCATAATTAATCCTTTTCTCTGTCTTTTACTTACAATCATGAACGTTATCAGGTTGTCAAAGATCGACATGTGGTTTCTCAACTCGTTAGAAGAGCAGAAGCAGCTGGTTTCAAGGCAATTGTCCTAACGGTTGATACTCCACGACTTGGCCGCAGGGAAGCTGATATTAAGAACAGGTGTTTCTTCTGTATCTGCATTTTTGCTTTGTAGCCATAAGTTGATGTATATCATGCTTCAAGCATTACAAGATTGTTGCTTTTTGACACCCATATGAAGAAATACTAAACTCATTGAATTTGTTTACAGGTTCGCTCTGCCGTCTTACTTAAAATTGAAGAATTTTGAAGGGTTAGACCTGGGAAAGATGAGTAAGGTGAGTGGCAGATCTAGACCACCCTGGTTTATAGCAAGTCCGAATCTGAGAAACCCACAGCCCACAGGCTATATGTAACTTGTGTTTATTTCATGCAGACTGATGACTCTGGCCTTGCATCATATGTTGCTGACCAAATTGACAGATCCTTATGCTGGAAGGTAAATCATAATCTTTGTTTATTAAATGTTTCTCTAATTTAAAATAATTCCATAAAATTATGTATTCTCCTGAATAATTATTTGAGTCATACGATAGAGATTGTATACCAAAATACTTGTAAACCTTGCACTCTTGGCTGCCAACTTGCACGAAACATTTGATTTTCACAGATGAAAATCTTTACTTGCATTATCAGTTGCTAAATAGTTCCTAGCATTTGCAATTCAAGAAGGGCAAAGATTCAAGGATTTATATAGAAAAACACACACTAAATCACCTTTCACCTTGATGAATATTCAAAAGTGATTAAGTTCAACATCAACATGCTTTTGTATTGTAAAAATTATGTTCTTATGGTTTCTGTTCTCTTACCAAGCAGGACGTGAAGTGGCTCCAAACAATCACATCCTTACCAATTTTGGTGAAGGGCATTATGACTGCTGCAGACAGTAATTATATGCCAATATTCGTGTTTTACTTCTAAATTTGTTTTCATAAGCAAGTAAGATCACACACAAACCGTTCAATTTTCTACTTTACCACAACTTGCAGCTAAACTTGCTATACAGACTGGGGTAGCTGGCATTGTTGTTTCAAATCATGGAGCTCGGCAGCTTGATTATGTTCCTGCAACAATTAGCTGTTTAGATGAGGTACTTACTCTTATATTAGATGAAAATAAATAAGATTATGCAGTTTCACAACAGCAGATGGATTCTCATTTTTGTTTCAGGTTGTGAAAGCAGCTCAAGGGCAGATCCCAGTATTCCTGGATGGTGGCATTCGTCGAGGAACCGATGTGTTTAAAGCTCTGGCATTAGGAGCATCCGGTGTCTTTGTAAGTTCAACTAACATTGTATCGTGGAAAGTTCTTTCAAATTTGTTCAGCTACGGGTACATAAAAAACTGCAAATTCAGGTGCAGCAAATGCTTTCTCATCAACTTTTTCTTATCTTCATGTACTCCCTTTTGAACTGCTAGATTGGAAGGCCAGTGGTATTCTCTCTGGCCGTGGAAGGCGAGGCCGGAGTGAGGAAGGTGCTGCAAATGCTTCACGATGAGCTTGAGCTAACCATGGCTTTGGCTGGTTGCACATCACTGGGAGCAATCACCCGCAATCACATTGTCATGGATGGGGACTTGCCTCGACCCAGTGCTAAATTATGAGAATGTTTCTCATTCTCAGCTAATGACAATTACAATGCAATTAGATTTAGAGAAGATTTAAGAGAATAAGACTGAGAGTCTATCAATGTTTGTTTTTTGGCTGCTTGCACGTTTCAATTCAAGCTTATGACTGTAAAATAAATAGACCACCTAGATCAGATGATCTGTAATGTGTTTACACCCGCTCAGTTTTGGAATCGGAAGCCCAGAACTGATTTCCATCTGGTACGCAAAAGACCAGTTTACAATGTTTGCCATGTTGGCAGTCCAATGCCCTTTTGATTCATGCATAAACATTAAGAATAAGTATTTTCACAGGAGGAATTACATCCCACAGCAACATTATTATTATCTAAAGCTCAAACTTAAATCTAAAAAAACAGGGCCTCCACAAGTAGTAGCTTAATATAATATTATAAGGTATTTAAATATCAATCTATTTTATCTAATGGAGCTTAAGTTTCATCATTGAAAATTCGAAATAGAAACCGGATAACAGACTAACTTCCCGCCATATTCTATACGTTGAATTACCATTATGCGCTTGGACCATCAATGTTGTGTGTGCAGGTTGGAAATATAGATTATAGACCACGTTTTGCCCTGTATTAGATCTTGGGATTGTTAACCAATGTCCGGATTGTTTTGTTGAGGCTTTCCAGCCAGAATATGTTAAATCGTATGAGCTCAATGACAGAGATAGTTTCGAAGATCAAAATTTCTGGATTTTGCAAATGATTGGATAAATTTTATATACGAGGATTTTAATGTTCTTTACCAAGATTTATCAATAACGTAATTCACTGTTCAGAAGATAATATCAAAAAGGGAAATACAGGTACATAGCACCTTTCACGAGCTTCAATATTAAATGTTAAATAGTTTTGTTCGCACCTCTCCACAAATGAGTATTCTATTCTTACAGTTATAAGACATAGGTGTATCATTTGAGACAATGATATAACTATTCATCAATGATCACAACCCTCCCAAAGGAAAAGTTGTGCACCTAAAGGGTACGAGCTATTCTATATATAGGATTACAATTCTATGTTTAGGAACAGCAGGATTGCTACCTACTATCGGTATTTGGTTGTGGCCGCCTCTCCAATATCAATGGGACGGCTTATGCCATGCTTTGTGTTCTCCGAATATCTTGGAAGAACAATGGCGCCTCTACGACGTCCTGCATCAGAGATGGTTGATGGAGAGAAATGGGAAGATGTCACTTAATTGGTTACAAGACACCTTCTCATGCGAAGCTCTCTACATGGGGTGGCTGCTGCTGATCGACAACGACCACCACCTCTCCCTCTTCCATCCTTCCACCGGACAACGACGGCCGCTGCCGCAAGACAGCCGCCGCATGCCCACCCTCCAAGACTTCATCTTCCGCTTCGCCTCCCCGCCGCCGGACTGCCATGTCGTCGCCATCCACAAGACCGACGGTTTCTTCCTCGTATGCCGCGCGGGCTTCGACGGCCATTGGAGCAGCAGGCACAGGTTCCCCGTCGAGCAGGTCGTCTTCGACGCCGTCCTATGCAACGACAAGATATACGCAGCCTCAAAATCATATGTTATAGCCATCGACGCGGCCAGCTTGTCGTCGTCGTCCACTCCGGATGTAACCTGCTTTCCTTTGGAGCATTTACATGCTAATTCCTCCCTCCAAAAGAACAAGCTGGTCGAATCTGATGGGGAGCTTTACATGGTGTGGCAGTCTACCTTACACCCCCATGAATTTGGGGTGTGCAGGTGGGCATTCTCGTCCCATGTTTGGGAAACCGCAACAAGCATTGGAAACAGATTGTTTATGATTGGAGAAGAATATTCCGGTTCCTTGCCTGCTGCACCGGATGACTCCACAACGGGGATGGTTTATTTTCTCTCCCATGACAATGAAATTTGCTCTTTCAATGTGAATTCCCGTAGCCTCACTACCCACTTCCATTGTCTATACTTCAATGACGAGGATTGTTTAAACTGGGTACGTACAGTAGCACTTTATCATATATATATATATATATGTATGTATATATGTATATATATATATGTATGTATGTATGTATGTATGTATCACATGATCATTTGCTTATCATATATATATATATATATATATATATATATGATATGATGAGTAACACTTGCACAGTTATACCCATATACTGAATATGCTAATGCATGCATGCATGCATGCACCTTGTTTCTGAATTTTGCAGTTGTTAATCGACGAGGAGGCAGGTGATGTGAAAATCGACGAGCATGGCAAGCATAATTTACTAAAAGCATATAATAACGTCGTGATCAGATCAAATCCGGGGGGTGCAAGGCGAGGAGCCGATGTGGTGACTTGGTCCCCGAAGACTCCATGGCTCATGTTCGCAAAGGGGTACGACGCTACGTTTAAATTCATCGACCCCAGCTCCAACTCCAGCACCGTCTACCAGCTTCACATCCCGGAATTACTAAACAAAGAGGTATGCCATGCTACCGACGACGGTTGGCTCGTGGTGGTCGGGGACAGTACCATGTTCCTCTTCAATCCCTTTACTAGAGCGAGGATTGACATTATTCCTCCAGATGATGAAGAAGACAACTTGGTACACTCCAAGTATGCTCTCTCATCTTCACCAACTTGCCAGGGCTGCCTCCTTTTCTCCATAAATTCATGTGAGGAATTATTTTGAAAGTTATTATGATAATTGGTTGTCAATTAAAGGTCCAACTATATGTGTTTATATATAATTAACAGCAAACTCTTATTTTTCATTTTTATATGCAGACATGATCTTTCTGTTCCGCATAAGTAATTCCAACAATCACGAGGGTTCTCGTGCGGTGCAGACACTGTATTACAATGACGATCCCCAAACTACATGGCCCCTCTCCAATCCGGTTTACTACAATGGCCTTTTCTATTGTTTGGACATGAGTGGGAACTTGGGTACCTACAATGCTTTCACAAATACATGGGTTGTCATAGACGCACACATTCCATTCGACCCTACCACACCGGTGGAGAGCTGCTTCTTGATCAAATCAGACTCCGGCGACCTCATCTCGGTGTTCATGGATCTGGCGCATAACCCCATTGGAGTTTACATATTGGACTCGGTTTCTCGTCATCGGTGGAGGGAAGTGCAAGACATGGGAGAGAAGACATTGTTTGTAGGACCTAAGGCTTGTTTCATGGCAACGGCTGCTAAACCGGAGATGGCCAACATGATATGTTCGTCCAAATTTGTTGGAGATTGTGGTAACCAGCTTTTGTGGCATCGGGTTGGGGTGGACGTAAGTACATATAATGACCCGTTCACAAGAAGAGATTGCCACATGCAACAGTGGTTTGTGCCCAAAGGTGTAGGGCTTGGATATGACAGGGCCACCGGCAAAAATGTTGTTCCCTCGCCGTTCATATGCCCAACTCATTAGAAGAAGCTTTTTTCAGATATGCTCATGCTACAGTGGAAGAAGATTTACTTTGCATATGACTTAGTTAGTTGTTCATTTCTATTGTTTTTTTAAAAATAGTAGCTTAGTTAGCTGCTTATTTCTTTTTTCTTTTAAAAAAAATAGTCTCTCATTACTTTGATTTATGTTTATTTAATACATAGATTGCATTGTCTGAAATATATGATATATAAGTATATATGTTAAAAAAACATGATATATGCAATTCTATTTTTAATATTTTTTTTACTCCACAAACTCTCCGAGCTCCACAATTTCTGATTTCTAGAGTCAAAATTTATATAATTAGACAATTCCCTAATTAATGATAAATTTCGTGATTCTATCTAAATCAAGTAAAAAGGTATGAAAATTATTAGCTTTATAAGTTTAATTAAATAAATATTTTAAATTATATAAATCATATAATTTAAAATATTTATATAATATTTTTTAATTTGTAATTTATTGGATTTAAAAATAATATAATTTCGAGTGGGCTAGGAGTTGATTCCATTCCTATAAAGTTTTTAATATATGACGCTCCTATATATGTACATGAGAAAAGTTCAACGTTGCTCTTACATCTTACCAAAAAAATTTTCCATTTTATTTTATTTTTCACGATGAACCATGTTTAGCGAATACCTCACTTTAACTTTTAATCCAATTCAAAACTAGTTATAGTAAATACTAAATGGTACAATTAATCAAGAAAAAATAAATAAATCATACATGAAGGTTAATCAATTTTGGGAAAATGTTGCTCTCTTACACTTGATTATGGAGAACAACATGAACAAGGCAGGGTGCATGATAAATCTCTAATTAACTCTTAAAATCAGTCACAAGTACGTTGTGGGAGCCCCGGCCCAGTCTATTGGAAGGCTAAATGTAAACAAAGTGGGTAATATTAATATAATATAAACCCAGCCATTGAAAGGAAAGAACTATAAATTTTAGGAGTAATCATTTTCCAAAACTAGCTAGCATGGTAACTGTGCAAACCTTATTGCAATTTGAAAACTAATTAATTCCTGAAAAATGTATGGACATTGAAGGTAATTTTAAAACTTTGATTTACTTTTTTCCAGAATTTAAATTTTCAAGTAACATGTAAATTAATTTTTTTTTCATGGCACCAAACCCCATTTTTCATATGGAGTTTGGAGTCGTCTTATTTAAGATAAAAATAGATATTTGATAAGTATTTTTATTAATAAAAAAAGGTA
>JAVDBV010050098.1:0-11657 GCA_032619315.1 Piper longum
CCCCCCCCCCCCCCCCCCCCCCCCCCCCCCCCCCCCCCCCCACTCTCTCAGACCTTAATTTTGCTTCCTCAATCTTATTTTGCTTTTTTGTTCGAAATTCCTCCCCATCTTAAATCCTAAAGAAGCTCAAATAAGAAGAAGAGATAAAAAGTGAAGTCGAGATTTTAAAGGCTATAGGGAGGTGGCCAGTGGCCCCCATTTTACTTTACTCTCTACGTTACATTCCTGATTACACTCCTCCTCTTTCTTTCATCTACTACTCCACTCCTCGCCCTTCCTTTCTTTCTGCTTCCTGCCGCGAACAAACTTTGGCTGAAAAATAAAATACACACGTGGGGTTATGGACTCTTTTTTTTCTTTTTTTCTTTTTTTCAATGGGGCTTGTCGGTTAATAACAAAAAAAAAAAAAAGAAGAAGAAAAAAAAATTTGTAATAATTGGGCGGCCTCATATCATAGGGTGCCCGGTTGGTGGGAGGGGACGACCAAATTTGGGCTTTGTTTGTGGTCCGCCCAAACAGGAGACCTTGGGGGCGTGGTTGGTTTTCCGTTCGCCTACGAGCTAGCCATCGCCCGCCAAAACCAATCGCCCTTGGCCTTCCCTCTCCAAACCTACTTTCCACCTTGGTGCACTATTGCATCCTTTGATCCGTTCCATCGGCCGCACCGACCCATCCATCCGTCACCCGATCTATCCACCTCTCGACAATGTGGCGCTTTGCTGCTCGCCATCTTCCCGCCCGCCTCCGATCCGCCCCAACTCATCGGCTCCCGGCCAGACTCTCCTCCTCCTCCTCACATCCCGTACGCTTCCCTTTCCTTCTCCTCCGTTTTTACCATTTCCCTTCTCCTTCTCTCCCTTTGTATGATAAGATTTATTTAACTAATCCATCGTCGGATGAATGAATGCATGGACTAGTGCTTTTTTTTTTCAGTTTTATATGCCAATTCCTCTCCCCTCCTCCTCGCTCTTCGCCCTCATAGATCGCCCTCCCATCTTTCGCCCTTATTGATAATTAACTGATTGTACATATCTAGAATTTTCCCCATGTCTGATGCCCGCACCGCATGCCTGCTTCCCTTTCATACCTAGTAAGGAAATACTCATCATCGAAAGCGCTGTTTCTGCTCACAGTGAAGTCCTTCATCATTTTGAAGTTGGTGTGTGATAAATATCTCACCAAGTTACGCCTCGCAGGGAAAATCATCCTCCTACACAATCGTTGATCACACATACGATGCTGTTGTGGTTGGAGCAGGCGGTGCTGGACTTCGGGCAGCCATCGGCCTATCCGAGCACGGTTTTAACACTGCGTGCATCACCAAGCTCTTCCCTACTCGCTCACACACTGTTGCTGCACAGGTATGAGCGTTACTGGGGCATTTGTTCGCTCTTCCCTACTCGTTCGCATCGCTAGGTGCAACTGAACATTTGTAGTGTGATGCTTCCAAGTTCCCACCCGCTCTTCCTTTTGCCACACCCCGTGCATTTAGCTATTTGTTTTCATAATTGAATTAGAATGTTGTAATTTTGGAACGTTTTAGATAACTTGCCAGTGGGAAATTCATGTGAGGTTATGTTTTATGGTATGACCATGCATCAAAAAGGGTATATATTCTTTTTTCTCTTCCACCTGATCTCCCTATAAGATGAAGCGGGTATGTGTTAGGGTATATTTTGTATATAGAATGGATGGGAAGATAAAAATTAAGATGGGAAGAACAAAGCTGGAGTCGTTTTGTTGAGCTTATATTGTCATTGGAGAGGCGGATGCTAGTCTAAATCTGTGCATTTATCATTGGCACACCATTCCATCAGCTAGTTGTCTGAGTGATAATGAAATCATCGATGAAAAGAAAAGGATTTAACTACATTTGTTCGACATGTTTATTACCAAGTTTTTCCTTTTTTGGAGCTTTTCACTTGATTTTTAAGACTGACACTTCTTCAGAACTTCTCATTTTCCCCTTTCATTGGTAGTATCAGGGAGGCTTTACATGGGATTTTGTCATTTAGTAAAACATGAAAGCTACGAAGCAATCATAAAAAAATCTTTATTAGCTGATCACAACCTAGATCTGTAAAAGGCAGTTCATACGCTTTTCTCATCACATTTGCATGTATGTATTTCTTTATTGGATAGTTGTAGCTTTATGGATTTTATCTTTGTCTTTTCAGATATTACAATAAATTGCCCTATCTTCTGCCTTAATAATTTCATCTGTGCAGGGTGGTATAAATGCAGCCTTAGGAAATATGACTGAAGATGATTGGAGGTGGCATATGTATGATACAGTCAAAGGAAGTGATTGGTTGGGTCAGCTTCCTATAACTAAAATCGATCTTATATTGTGGCTGATTACTGAAAGTAGAATTTCATATAAAAATGAAATTTTGATTGTATAACATATATTCTTACATGCATATCGATATTAAATTATGTTGCTAACTTGGAGATATGAGCAAGTAAATCATCATGGTCACTAAGTGCTTACAATCGCTCAAAATGCAAAACTCTACCTTTTGTGTTTCTTCTGGGAAATTTTCTTTTATGCACGGTTATTCACCTTGTGTTTGTCTATGTTGCTTGTTCTATACACGCTTGTTGCCTTAATTTGAAAATAGTGTATGATGTGCTTGGTTGTCTGATCATAGTTTCTTTTCTTCTTGGCGAGGCTGATGTCCTTTTTTTCTGCATTTTTTATAGTATTTTTAACATATTAGTTTCATGTTCAGGTGACCAAGATGCTATTCAGTACATGTGTAGAGAAGCACCAAAAGCTGTCATAGAGCTTGAAAATTATGGATTACCATTTTCTCGAACTGAGGATGGGAAGATATACCAACGTGCTTTTGGTGGTCAAAGCTTGAACTTTGGAAAAGGTTATTTCTTGAAAGATTCAAATACTTACGCTTTTTGTGGTTAAGCATTCTCAACTTTGTTTTAATTTATCCTTTTGTGAAACTAGGTGGCCAGGCTTATCGATGTGCTTGTGCTGCTGACAGAACGGGTCATGCTCTTCTTCATACACTCTATGGGCAGGCAATGAAACATAACACTCAATTTTTTGTTGAATACTTTGCCTTGGACCTTTTAATGGATAGTGATGGTGAGTTTTTAGTCATCTTAAATTGACCTTTCTTGGTTGGAGGATAAATTTCGTGGATTTTTTTTTAATATTTGCATACGCTTGTTTGTGTGTGTGTGTGTGTGTGTGTGTGTGTGTGTGTGTGTATAGGAAGTTGCCAAGGTGTGATTGCACTTAATATGGAGGATGGAACACTTCATCGTTTCCGTGCTGCTTCCACTATCTTGGCTACAGGGGTAAGCATTTGTTTCTAGTTGGACACTTGAAACTTAAAATTAGCTAGTTATAGGTTCTGCTTTTAATATTGATATCCATTTCTCAGGGTTATGGCCGGGCCTACTTTTCAGCAACCTCTGCTCATACATGCACTGGTGATGGAAATGCAATGGCTGCACGTGCTGGCATACCGCTTGAGGTTGGCAAGTTTGAATTTGTTGACCGGAACTAATCCTTTTATTTAAAAAAAATGTTTTAATAAGAATTCTTCCCTTTGCTTCTATCCAGGATCTTGAGTTTGTGCAGTTTCATCCAACGGGTATATATGGTGCAGGATGTCTTATTACTGAAGGTTGTCTCATATTCTTTTATATGTGAACTCACAGTGGATCCTGTTTGCTTTTTGAATGATCTTTTTATTGTTGCTTTATGCCAGAAATTTATGGGCTTTCTTTGTTCATTTTTTACATTATCCAGGATCTCGTGGTGAGGGCGGTATCCTTAGAAACAGTGAAGGTGAAAGATTTATGGAGCGATATGCTCCTACTGCAAAGGATCTTGCATCCAGAGACGTCGTCTCAAGATCTATGACTATGGAAATTCGTGAAGGTCGTGGAGTAGGTGAGCAGTTATGATTAAAATCTTTCAATTCCTGGATAATTTTTCCATGGGAAGCTCACTTTTTATTTAGTTATTCATTTCTTTTGAATTTTATCATGTCAACTAAGTAGCAGGCATGTGATGTTCTATCATGAGGTCACGAGGCTTTTTACCCTTTCTGTATGATCGAGTCAATTTTGATTGTTATTTCTTATTGCAGGACCACTGAGGGACCACATATACTTGCACCTCAATCACTTACCCCCAGGTGTACTGAAGGAGCGACTTCCTGGAATTTCTGAGACTGCTGCAATTTTTGCGGGTGTTGATGTTACAAAAGAGCCTATTCCTGTTTTACCAACCGTTCATTACAATATGGGTGGCATCCCGACAAATCACCATGGGGAGGTAAATGAAACGAATATTCCAAATAACTGTATGACAATTAAATAACTTTTCATTTAGCCTAAAAGATCCCTTTTTCAGGTGGTTCACATTAAGGGTGATGATCCAGATGCTGTAGTACCTGGACTAATGGCTGCAGGGGAAGCAGCATGTGCATCTGTTCATGGAGCCAATCGGCTTGGTGCCAATTCCCTTCTTGACATAGTTGTCTTTGGCAGAGCTTGTGCCAACAGGGTTGCTGAGATAAGGAAGCCAGGTACTTCCTAATTCCTGTCTTCCTAGATTAATCTTTCAAGAGCTCAAAAATTCTTACTGCAACAAGATGGTTTTATTTTACTTTTTTGCAGGTGCAAAGCAAAAGCCTTTGGCAAATGATACTGGAGAAAGTACCATTGCTTGGCTTGACAAGTTGAGAAATAAAAGTGGTTCCTTGCCTACTTCTAAGATCCGTCTCAACATGCAGCGCATTATGCAAAACAATGCTGCTGTTTTTCGTACCCAAGAAACCCTTGAAGAAGGTACTGCGATTGGTGGCCTTTGGAAAATTATTTCTTTTAGGTACGAGTTTTATGAATATTCTTGTGATGGTTGTATCTGTGGCTTTTCAGGCTGTCAGCTAATTGATAAAGCATGGGAGAGCTTTCATGATGTAAAGTTGCAAGACCGAAGTTTGATATGGTAGAAGTTAATGCAGTTAGCGTTTTTGTCTTGGCAGTGACGAGATATTGCACATTTACAAACCACTGCTTCTGTTTGTCATATTTTTTATAGGAACTCTGACTTGATAGAGACTATAGAGTTGGAAAACCTTTTGATCAATGCTTGCATCACTATGCATGCTGCTGAAGCAAGAAAAGAGAGCCGAGGAGCTCATGCACGTGAAGATTTTACGGTTAGATAAGCATATTACTTATATTTTTATGTCTTTCTTTTTGTTGGAAATATTTAATAGTTAACGGAGAAACTTTCTGCAGAAACGGGATGATGAGAATTGGATGAAGCATACACTTGGGTAAGTTTCTCTGTCCCTCTGCCTGTCTCTCTCTCAATCTCCTCCAATGAAGTGTTTTATTGTTGTTGCAATTATACAGTCATGACAAAGAACTCCATGCTTATTTTGTTCTGCAGATACTGGGAGAATGAGAAGGTTCGGCTAGCTTATCGGCCTGTTCACATGAATACATTGGATGATGAAATTGAATCATTTCCCCCCAAAGCACGTGTATATTGAAAACAAAAATTCTTAAGTGGTCATTTGAGTAGAATAGAGTTGTCAGGACACTGTTTATTTACAATTTACATGGTTTAAGAAAAATAAGTTGAAAGGATTGGAATGAAATAAAAGCTCTAAAAAAGCTCAATTTTGCGCTTTTTGGAGACCCTGATCGAGGCATGCTTTATGTGTCTCAAGTGGAAGTTCGCGACATGCTCATACTGAACATTTTTTGTACTATTATGTAAGATTGGCCCATCCAGCTGATTTTTTTTTTTTTGAAACCAAATATTTGAAAACAAATCTGTACGACTGTATCTCGAAGCATGTTCACGTTTCCCTGTATAATAGGTCAAGTTTGAGCCGAAATACCCAGCAATGGAAATTTCATTGCATTAGATATGAAAATTAGCCTTTTCTTTCTGCTCGTGCCCAGTTGGAGAAGCTCTTTTGTGGTCTCATCAACGAGTCGATTTAACGGGTGCTTTACCACATCTCTTATTACCTCATCCTTTTCTTTGCATGCAAACGTTGAGCTGTTCCAGTCAAAAGTCCACATTGTATTGACGACAGCATTTTTGTTCTCAATATCTTTCTTGAGTATCCCATGAAAGTGTCTGGCAGGGTCGTATTCATCTCCCTCGTATTTACTGTAAAGCATTAGGACATTTAAATCATTGTATAATTCCCTTATCAAATCGTCCAAGCATTTGATTTTTTACCACCGTCATGGTTAATCCAAAAAGCAATTCTTCTCGTAGGCAGAGTCAGTCAGTAATTTAGTGTCTTCATTAATCTGGTGGGTGGCATAAAGAATGTCAACAGGAATCTGGAGCTTGAAAAGGGCTTCTGCAGCGGTAAGAAACTTTTCACTCGCGAGGAGCATCTGCTTGAGATTGCATTCTTCCTCTGTGAGTAAATATTCACCTTTACAATCTGTGGATATTGCCTTACATAATTGCCGTGAAGAGTAACTGCTTTCATCTGTGTCGTAGTCCCTAGATTCTGAAATTTAGAGAAAAATGAGACTGATTCTTTTATATCAATATATGTTCTTGATATTCTAAAATTTGAGCTTATTTGTTGACTTTGCTTCTGAATGTGCTGTTTTTTAACGAAAATTGGTACTCTAGTCTACCAATGTATATTGTGTCCTTATCTAGTATTCTTAGTCTGGCTTATATAAAACTTATATTGTTGTAATTCTCACTTCGAACTGTATAGCTATGCATTTCCCCCTTCAATTATTAAGGTAGTTTGCATGACTACATTACTTCACATTATTTTACTGCTAAAAGTAATTTTGACGTGTACCTTTGGCCTGATTTTTTTTTGATACTCCTGATTAGTAGCGGCATGATCTTCACTTGGCTTTTCTTGAGGTAGTCTTGTCTCGCCAATATTGCTTACTGTGGCTTTTAACTGAATAAAATAAGAAAATAACTTGTCAGAGAGATTAACTTGCACATAGAGTTGCTTCAATTGGATTTATTGATCTCTCCTCAAAGTTAAAGAGTGTCGTTAAAATCTAATCTTCTCATACTGATTCTAATTTAATTTACTTGGTCAAAACCTTGTGGAGTTCCCATGTCATTAGTTAGATTGGAAAATGAAGCTGTCCTTTGTTTGGGATACAATTTAGGTAGGTAAAAGACTTACGGTTACATTTGAAGGAAAGGTTTTTTGCTGCATGCTGCCATCAAATTCCACAGAACACTCCAATGGATGGCGAGATTCAAGTCTACGCTGCTCATTTTTTTCTGAAAATGGGGTACTGCTTGGTGTGTTATTGTCTGGCTCTTTCAAATTAATGACTGCCTCTTGTTTCTTTTTCAATTCCCCCGGAACTGACAAGTGTTTCTGTTCAGCTTGTACGAAATGGAATTTAATTCTTTCGCTATCTGCTCCTTTTGTGGTTCTGGTCTTGTTGGCACTGTGCAAATGTTTCCTTTCGGTTGATTTTGATGAATGTAGTATAGTGGTAACAGGCTTCGTGAGTACAACTTGTGGAACGTAGTTTGCATTTTCTTTTTCAATGATGATTTTGAGATGATTAGGCTTCTGTTCAGTAGAACATCTCGTTGCCAATTCCTTAGCTGCAGCCTTTGGGGAGGTCGCATATTTTATGTGGCGTGATTGCAATTCCTTTGATCCTTTCTTTGATATTTTCCCTCCTTTTTCCATCAATGAAACTCCGAGTTGCATGTTTTTGATGGGTACGTATGAATGATCTCGTCTGCATTAGGTCCTTAGTCACATCTTCTGCTTTCGGTTCGCTGTTGCCATTTTGTTTTGCAACTTGGTGCTTTCCATTGAAGATATCTAAATGTATAGATTCTGGGCCATACTTTGTTTCCTGTTGTTTTGTCCGTACAAAATTGCTCTTTTCTATCTTATTTTGTACATTTCTCTCTCCAAGTTGCTGGCTCAATTCCTCGGTCTGCAGCCTTTTGTCATGTACCGCATAGTAAGACTCTTAACTCGGGGGGATTGTTTGGCGCATAGTCCCCAGTCTACAATTATACCTCGGGCTCGTTTGAATTTTCTTTCCCCGTTGAGTTCCTGACTGTCTCAGTTTGTGGGAACCAACCTCCCGTGGTGTACTGGTTCCCAAGTTTGTAGTGCCCGGAACTTGAGCATTTCTGGTATTCATTTTCGTGTTTGAGGATGCACGAGCTGGTTCTCTTTCAATCCAGTCTCTAGTCGCCCATGGGTATCTGGAAATGAATTCCAGGACGCTCTGATTAGAATGCCCTCCGGACTTGTGCTGACTGTTGTACGTCGTGATTGCACTTTGCCTCTCCTCTTGCGTATCGTCCTCACCGTCTTCCTGGATTAAGAGTGATTTTCTTCTTGGGTTTACTGCTAACCATATACTCGGAAGCCTCCTGCAGGCTCATCATCATTTTCAAGGACTCCTCCAACTGAATGGCGCCTTTCAGAAAAGCTCCCTACCCACCTCGATAGAGCGTCTCTCCAAATTTAAACCTGAACTAGAATAAGTGTTGAGGATCTGGTTTAGCCTCTGAGCACCACGAGCAAGATCAATGAGGTGGAGGTGGGAGTAAGCTGGGGGAGATTGAGCCTCTGTAGAAAAGTAGCAGTGGTACCCGTTTGGATGGAACGATCTGCCCCATATATCCAGCTCCAAGCCTACTGATTGTCTGTTTGTTGTTAGATTGCCTTGAATGTCGTACCTGCAGGGGTTGCTGGTGTTTTCCAGTGCAAATGTTAGAACCGCAGATATGTCCGAGACATGGCGCTGTCTCTTGAAACGCTCTCTGCAAGAAATTGTTTTTGTTTGGAATGGCCATGAGAGGCGAGTGCACAGCCAGTCAATTGTAAGGTAATAGACAAAAAATTGGGCTACTGTATGTGCATACCAGAGGTAGACTTCATCTTGTTGCCAGCGGCCATTCTCTGCTTCCTTATCCGGATGTCATCCAGCAGTTTCTGAGCAAAATCGGATCTCTTGGCCATTTTCAAGTCCAGTTTTTACTGATCTCTCGCAATTTCAGAGCCCAAGTGGACGGCATTTACCGAAGCATATGAAGATAGAAAGATAAATGAAAAGACTTGGGAGCTCAGTTTGAAATTGGCTGGATTCGATCATTTCATCAGCGGCAATGCAATGCCTTGATGAGGAGAAGGCTGGGAAGTTTGAAGTCCAAGATATTGTCGATTGCATAGAGCTGGTGAGAAGGAGCATCTTGCTATAACTTGAACTCCAATCCAAGTATCCAGTGAGGACAGTTCCCTACTTTCAAAGCTTTCACTCCCAAGCCTTCCTTTCTATTCTGTCGTGATTGCTTGACACCGACTTATGGTTGTCTCCGAAATGCAACAGTACTGTAACGCTCATTTTGCCGTTCTAAGCTCAGATAAGTTAGTGCCAATTGCCAAATGTTCCACCTGTGAAAGGGAGGTCGACCTCTGTTTTCATAGCTAATTGCAAGAAATTTCTTTCTGTTTGTTGCTGATCTCTCCTATGCATCCTCTACGGGCTTACTGTCCCACTAAGAGGCAACTCCATTTTATGTTGGAAGTCTTCCTGATTGGGTGATGCATGTACATGCAGCGCGGCATAATTGTAGACAACAGTGGATGATACAGTTTAAATGTAAATAAATGCTAATCAAATAGGTGGTGCAAAGAGTATTTATCAATTGCAGGACGAGGAGAGTAGGAACATACATTAGCTTGCGAGTTGCTCTGCCATTCCAAATGGGCCACCGTTACTAAATCGACAGTCACATCGATAAGTAGAGAGCGTACACGTTGGTTAACAAGTTGGGTGACGCATGTCGTACAAACTTAAAACAAAAGTTGATGATTACTTTCCTTTGAATTAGTTATTATTATTATCTAAAAAAGGTGTTAAGTAAGTCGTCCGTGGTGCTTGGAAAATGGCAAACGTGTGTGTTTGGTTTGGTGATGGGTAGGTAGGTGGAGGGGGTGGGAAGACAAGACCTCTTACCTCCTTTTTAATTTTAATAATTAATAATAATAATAATTAATAATAATAATAATTAATATAATAAACTATTTGGTATATATAGGAAAAGAGAGAGAGAGTGCATATATAAAATATATATATATATATATATATTATATTGGGTCAATGCGTGGGAATTTGAGGGGAGAAATGGAGAAGGGGCCTATAATTAATTAATTAGAGATGGAATCGATGTAGATGAGAGGAAGCAGGCCCGGGTAGGGTATTCCCCCCCCCCCACATAATTGACCGACTCAACTAGAGCGAGAGAGAGAGAGAGAGAGAGAGAGACTTAGAGGGGCGGTGGTAGCTGGTTGGAAGCAGCGAAGAAGTAAAGAGCCAGAGACTAGAGGAGTCGGGAGAAGAAGAAGAGATGGAGACGATGCCAAACCCTATTGGCATTCCGATTCTTCTTCGTCCACTCCCCGTCCCGACGAATCGATCCACGAATTAGTAAGAGGAGGTGAATCCTCTTGTTTCATCGCCTCGCACTCGCACTCGCAGTCGCGGTCGCAGGTAAAGAATCAGGTATGCTTACTACTAGTAGTATACCCGTCGTACTACCATCCTCCATCGTCCATCTCTTTACCATCACAAACATCTCTCTTCCTCCTTTAGTCGCTAGTTTGTTTGTTATTATTGTTTTTACCGAGGCTCGTATCATATAATCCCCGTTTTACTTCCTCCTTCCGATCCTTGTGATCTCCGTCTAGCCGGACTTTCTCCGGTTCCCCCCTACAGATCCCGAGGTTACTCTCCGGTTCGCCATTAACTTGATTATTTTGTGCTTCTTTGATCGTTTTTTCCATTTCTCTGGCCTATTTTGTTTTGAAAAATTGCATCTTCTTCTTCTTTCTTGATCGTAAAGGTATGTATATCTGGAAGTGCTTCCTTCTTGATATCTTGAATTCTACTTGCTTCTTTTCTTTTAACCTGGGAATATGAATATTGTCGTTGAGTTTTGTGTCTTTGCGTCCATGTTCGTCGGTCGCTTCCCATCCTCTTTTGCTTGCCTCTCCCCGCTCCCTGTTGCTATCCAGTTCATACTTCCATTTTCGTATGTGTACTTCCAATATTTCAGCTTTTATTATTTTATTCTATGTATTGTGCGTTCAATTCTTCCTCCAAACACTACCCCTGCTTTGTTCACCATCCCCATTTTATTAATGTTCGCGTAGCTTTGCTTTACTTCATGTTTTGTTACGCCTCCTTTGGTCCCCTGGGCCAATTATCTGTAATGTCTGTTGTCATACTTAAAGTATGTGTCGCAATAATTGGCAGGACCGATCACTCATAAAAGGCGTGTGTTCAATCGCTGCAGGTAGGGCTTTTGCGACAACGGCTATGTTTAGGAGAAAGCATGCTTCTCAAGCTCATCAGGAGAATGATCAATCGCTCCAAGAAGCGAAGGTGCTACTCTAATCTACATTGCTTCCACTCTTTTTCTTTTTCTTTTTTCTTTCTTCTTTTTTTAACAGCGATTTCTTTGTCTGTAAATTTTTGGAACTCTAAATTGTATGTCAGCGCTATAGTTGTATTCAGGACTAGCGATTCAATTACTATTTTGTAATTGTTCTGCTTATCGTCTTACTCAATCTTTTCTTCTCTCTCACTCTCACTCTCTCTCTCTCTCTCTCTCT